>JBBPDC010184880.1:0-15530 GCA_037974485.1 Hemigrammopetersius urotaenia | reverse complement strand
ATGAAGAAACTGCCCCAGTGATGTTTTTGCCCTCTTCTCTGTGGCTCTGGGTGAAGAGTTTTGGAAAAAACACCATTCACTGCAGTTCAGTCCGTCTTTGGCGATATGGATATTGTGCATGTTGATATCGCAATGAAGGTAAATTTGCGATATATTGTGCAGCCCTAGTTTACTGTATGTATATATAAAAATGGGCGTATATATATATAAAACGTATAAAATGTATATGATGTATATATAAAATGTCCCATATCTAAAAAAAAATAAAACCTAAATTTTTTGTACTTCTGTCTGTTTGTATTAATTTTTGTGTTTTACTCTCTCTTTCCATAGCGAAGTGTCTCCCCCGCTGCCATAACAGGGCAGTGTGTCGGCAGCCTAACGTCTGTCAGTGTCGGCTGGGTTTTTACGGCCCCCGCTGCGAACACTCCTTCAGCACTCCGGCCCCGAGCGCGTGGTTCTGGACTGAGCCGAGCCGGACCAGCGCTTCGCCAGCCGCTGTAACAGCACCTCCCACTACGGCCCCAGCCCCCACCGTGACAGCAGGCCTCCGGAGCAGAGCGGACCCTTCCAGATCCGATTCCAGAAAGAAACCCTCGTTGCGCTGGCAGCCCCTCAGGTGAGCCGCTCTATTTTATTACAATAATTTACAATAATAATTACTTACAATAATGATTTACAATAATTCGTTATTTCATCAGTTTATTCATTTAACCTGTTATCATACACAAAAGTCTGTTGAACAGCAATTGAATAAAAACATAAAGCATAAAAATAGCAGAAAGTAAAACATTTAACTGTATATACAATGTCAATAAAAGAAGATTCAAGTAGGCGGAGGAGAACATTACCGTTTTTAGCAGCTTTTTAAAGCTAAAGTTGGTGCGGATCTGATATTGATGGGCATTTGGTTGGACAGCATAGTGGATAAACACCATTTCACCAGGTTTAGTTTCAGATCTTTTCTCCTCTAGCTGAGCAGCTCCTGCACATCTAAGAGAGCCACCAGGATCAAACATATGAGAGATGGATTTAGGTTCCAAACCATTGAGAGACTATGAGTAATGCTTTGAAATCAGTTCTGTACTGAACAGTGTAAGGACCTGAGGACTGGAGTGATGTAATCTCTCTTCTCTTGGTCTTAGTTAGAACTCTGGCAGCAGCATTTTGAATGGGCTGGAGCTCTAGTGGACTGTTTGGAGTCCCAGTGAGGAGAGCGATACAGTCAACCCTGAAGGAGGCGTAGATAAGTTTCTCTAAATTTGGGACTGCTTTCATGTGATCACAAGATCCCAACTATGATCACACCAAGGTGTTGTCCATGGGTGGAGGTCTTCAGTGCTCTAGATTCCAGGTGGACACTAAGAATTGTTCTTCCTTCTGTATTTCCAAACAGGATAATCTCAGTTTTTGTCTTTATTTAATCAAAACATGAATCTGTTGGACTTATTTATTCAAATGAAGTAACATGATTACGAGTCTCGCCTACTTTATATCCCTCAGTCCCACTGAAACCGGATATCCCAGTATCTGTTATATTACCTGCAGGTCCCTGATTATATTTATTTTTTTTGGTGGTGAAATGATGTGTGTGCTGCTCAGTCCTGCCTGCGGGAGGCACTGCTCCTCTCCAGATTAAAGTCTACTGTAATCTTCCTTCACATTACAGAACAGCTGGATAAACCCAGGCAGTGGCCATAGGACAGGAGGGTGTGTATTTGTGTGTGTGTGTGTGTGGGGGGGGGGGTTGTGTGTGTGCGTGTGTGCGTGTGTGCGTGTGTGCGTGTGTGTGCGTGCGTGTATGTGTGCGTGTGTATGTGTGCGTGTGTATTTGTGCGTGTGTATTTGTGTGTGTGTATTTGTGTGTGTGTGTGTGTATTTGTGTGCGTGCATGTGTGTGTATATATATTTGTGTGTGTGTGTATATATGTGTGTGTGTTTGTGTTTGTATGTGTCTGTATTCAGAGGCCTTAAATAACCCTCCAGTTTCTGTCTCCGCCCCTCTGTTCGGTTCAGGGATGAGAAATGGGTCTCTGTAATATCTGGGAGATTTTTGGCTGAGTTCGGATTATCTGTGTAAGAACCGGATTTATTTCGTCTGGCTGCGGGCCGAGCGCTGGGCCGGGTTTGGACGGGCCGAGGCCTCTCCCGCTGCTTTTGGGTTGACAGAGAGCACAAAATAAAGGGAAGATTGATGAATCCTGTTAAATTATAATGAAAAATATCACTGTGTGTTATAATTGGAGACCTGGCCGCCAGTGGAATGCTGGAGCTCGTGTTTCCGAGGCCGTTTATTTTGGATGGGAATCTGCTCATCTCTGATCAGAGCTTTGATATCGGATACCTCACGTCTCTTTTGTCTGCTTGTCTGGATCTCTGCCTGCCTTTTCTCTTGCTTTTTTCTTCCATCACTCTCTCCTTCTTTCAGCTTCTCAGCATTGCAGATACGAGGCAGCGGACATTAGATCTTTTTAATAAATAATTTTGTGCTCAGGGGCCGTCGCACCGGCTCTCTGCGGAGGAGAGCTGAGGGTCCCTGTAAAATTTTGCGGCACTAGGTTTGACAGACAATTTTTTTATTATTATAAACCGGCTCAGAACTTGGCATTGCGTGTAAAGGCGCATGGCGTTTTTTGCCCGTGCTCCGTTGAGAACAATGGGGGTAGGTTTTGGGCTAATAACTCTGGATCCCCGTGACTAGGGGGGCAGACGAGGTCTCATGATTTACCAGCATGTCAAGTTTGGCATGGCTGGGTGCTCGCCCCACGGAGCGACGCGGTTTGGAAAGTCTGTGCACATGTGACAGACGTGCCGATTCTGCAGTGAAGAGAGCTTTGCCATCGGCCATGTTCGATAGGTCTGGGAGAGCTGAGGGTCCGTGTAAAAATTTTGCGGTGCTATGGGGCAAAATGCTCTGTGACAGCCGACTCGGGACTCATTTAAAGGTGTGTGCCTCTTTTTTTTTTCTCAGTAGAGAGCCAAAGCCCCCAAACGCCCCCTGGCTCTCTATGGAGAAAATAATGTGGCACGTACCTTTAAATGAGTCCCAAACTGACTGTCATGTAAACAATGGGTCCTCCAGGTAGCCGGGCGAGGGGCTGGCCGCTGCAATGCCTGTTGAAAATTGTTGTCTGCTAGCAATTTCCATGAACCGGCAGAAGCAAACTGGCATTTAAGTATCAATACCAGTGTTAATTGATGTCGAACTTGATACTGAATTTTAGTATGGATTAGTTTCTGAGAATCGATTTTTTTGATGACATTAGTCTGGAGTTTATTTAGTTCAGAACTGGAGCTATGAGGCTAACAATGCTAAGATTAAAAGTTAATATTCACACAAATCTATTACTGTAAACACAGACCCCCAAAACTCCTCTGGACCCTCAAACCATATCCAGCAGTTCATTAAGGTGGATCAGACTTGTAGACGTGGTTTAGTACACAGTATGACTTGCTGTGAGCTGTAAAACTGAAAAACTGGACTGAGCTTCTTCATTAAGGTGGATTCCTCCCAGGAAGTCCTAAACCACATTCACAAGTCTGATCCACCTTAATGAGAGCTGGATGTGTTTTGAGCAGGTTTGCTTGTGGGAAAGTGTTTGTTTTCCTTAACCTAAGGAAGGAAAGGCTTGGCTTTACAGAAACAGGCCCTTTACAATGGAGCTCTGAAAGGCCTTCGGCCTCGGCACTCTGCTGAAAGACGGCAATTTCCCTGTCTGTAAGTGAGAGCCTTGAGCGCCACTCCAAGACTGAATGAGACCTTTGGCAAATTCTGCAGCTTTTTGAGGCCAAATAGAGCTCGTCCAAACCTGACCAGCCTCAAAGACATGATAATGTAGAAATGAGTGCAAAGACAAATAATTTTGTAAAATCAATAAATATTTTTAAGAGGTGGGAGGAAAATCCCACCTCTAGTGTAGTCTTGTGGCATTTTGGTGTGATATTATAGCAATACAGTGATACCCACAGATATCCACAGGTCTACAGGAACTGGGGGATGTTGACAGGATTATGCATGCGCCCAGCCCAGCCCCGCTCGATATTGTTCTTCCGGCGGAGGGGGATTCCGCGTCGGCCCAAATTTACCTGGCTAGCCCAAATTTACCAGCGGCTCGCTGAGCAGTTGCCCGGTATGCCCGATGGCCAGTCCAGCCCTGATGGAGTTGAACCAGCATTTTTCTGTCAAAGCCACTTTTGTTATTGTGGTATTTCATTATTTATATATTTGTTTGAGTTTTTATTTTTTCTCTGCATTCGCGGTATGACACGGTTCCTTGTGCTCGTGGAAATGCTACTATAGATCAGCTAATAGAGAAAAGATCTGAAACTAAACCTGGTGAAATGCTGTTTATCCACTATGCTGTCCAAATAACTGCCCATCAGTATCCGATCTACATCAACTGGATCTTTAACCAGTAAACCAGGAGCAGTGCGGTAGGGTAGGGTAAATTTCTGTGCTAAAGTTATGATTTAAATTGATTTCTAATACCATATATCTAATATGTTCTAGAGTTCCAATTCTGTTCTCAAATCGCAGATCACTTTGGCTTGGATAAGTTCCTCAGATAAAGCCCTCTAAGACAACAGTAAGGGTTGATTGATTATTGGCACAGCTCTTTAACACTCTGAACACACTGTATTATTGGGGGAGGGGTTAAAAATGAGTGGGATTCCCCGTTAAGGTGATGTTTATGGGGTCAGAGAAATTATAAAGATGGAATTTTAATAGTGGTCGGCTGTCTAGACTCTCGTTGTGATAACAGAATGTGTGTGTGTGTGTGTGTGTGTGTTTACTGCAGTCTAAAGGAAGGTATGTCCAGGGGAGTCAGAGGCAGTAAAATCACTAGTGTTCTGCTGGAGCACATCAAGGCCGAGCGGAACCGACTGCAGTCCGTCACCGGAGAACCTCAACAAACTAGCAGCAAAACCTTCCACACCCAGTACGGCCAGTACACACTCTTATACACACCCGGTCAGTGTATAACTATTAACTCATCTGTGTGTGTGTGTGTGTAGATGAACGGATGGATGGATAACATTATTCTTATTTGAACATTTGTATGGACTTTAATTTGGGTGATGGTGGCCTAGTGGGTATAGTCAGGGAATGGAAGTCGCTTTGAATAAAATGCTGTAAATGTAATTTGGTGAACTTTCCCTTCAACCCAAACCCCACTCTTATCTAACGCTTGAACCGTTAATGTTGTTTTTATATCAGTGTGCGAGTGTGTGTGAGTGAGCGCTTGTGAGTGAGAATGAGTGCAAGTGACAGGACCGGGTGTGAGTGCAGACCCTGGTCTTGTTTTGATATTTGTCCTGTTTCCTGGTCTCGGCACCGCTCTGGAGTGAGATAAGGCCCGGCTGGGTGCAGTGCGGGGGTTTGGACTGTAGCAGATTCCTGCGATTGTTTGTGTTGGCGCGGCGCTGCAGGGGCAGTAATGACTGCAGGAGATGGATGTGGTTCTGCTAATGGGAACCACGGTTCTGCTCTCCATGACCTCACCACACGTCTGAGTGGCAGCAAGTGCAGAAGCTGGCCTGAGCTTTCAGACGGACAAACATACATCTGAGACGATCTCTCATTTAAACCTGGAAAAGTACATTTACTGCATTTAGCTGATACTCTTTCCCAGAGCGATGTACATCAGTGCTCAAGTAGTCCACAAGTGTTTCTTAAACCTGTAAAGCTAAACTTAAATCAGCGTCCGCTATTCAACCAAGTTACTTTAACGACCAGCCTGTCTGGTCTGATCCCACCGAAGTTTGTGCTGTAGAACGAACTGCCGTCATGCCGCTCTGACAGAAAGGAGTCAGAACACACAGTGCAGTGCCCTCTGTTGTGTATGTGGTGATGTAGAATGGACAGAGTGCCCATGCTGACGCCTGTCCACCACCGAAAGCTCCTACAGTGGACATCAGACCTAGACCATGGAGTGATCAAAGCTTTCGATCGAGCTTCTGTGGGATGTGAGGAATGTTCTTCGCTTGACCTGTCAGTGTTAGTAATAATATGGCTGTTCTGGGTGTATTTACAGCACTGTTTTGTTGCGTTTTGTTAAATTTTTTCTTCAGATATCTAGACTTTCTTGTATTTTAATGTGGTCTTAAGGAACCGTTTTCTAGTCTTTCTGAAGGACTTTTCAGTCCAGTCCCTGAATCATTCAAGCAGAACAAACAATCTAACTGAAGTCCTGAACCAGTGAAGAACCAGGAGCAGATGATTCCAGATGATCAGGCGGTGATCAGTATACTGGTGGTGCTGAATGCTGAGTGGGCGGAGCTCCTTTATCTAGGCTCCTTGTATCTTTAGACACATTGCGGCCTGTCAGTAACACATTTGTTCTCATTTCTTACATTTAATCTACGCAGTGTGACCAAGATAAGACAGTCCAAAAGGAATAAAATAATTCTTGCACCCACAAGACATACATGTTTATAATGTACACAGTTCTGTTTAAAAGTCTTGAGCCCCCCTACTTTTCAGCCACCCAGTTAAAGTTCTTCAGTCATGCCTGCTTTGGACGCTGCCAGAAGTGCTGCAGAACATTCCAGTTTCTGTTCTCTTATCCTGCTGCCAAACTTCAGACAGGCCTTCTTTCCGAGTGTAATCACGGGGAACCCCCCACTCTTCTTTCCATAGTCACTGACCCCCCCCCCATTCCCAGTCTCTTACAGAAAGACCCCTCTGCCAACTCGCGTGGAGAACAGTGAGACGAGGGATGCACACATGGAAAAAAAAAAGCGACAAAGTCCGGAACTCTTGAAACCCAAACCTTCACCGTAGGCCATAAAGAGCAGATCCAAGTTTCCACACAGGAGCAGAGTCTGTAGAATGTTCTTGTGGACGAGGACGAGCCCCATTTCTTCATTCCTGACCCAGTTTGGTCTCAACACACTCCCAAATATTTACTTACAAACAGGCAGATAACAGGGTTCTTCTGGTCCACGACTGCTTTTACAAACTAAGTTTTTTGAAGGACGTCCAGGAAGCTGCAGCCCTGATGATGATCTTCTTAAGATGCCAAAGGTTAGACAGTCCGACAGCAAAAGTATTTTTACACGAACAAGGAGATTCAAAGCAGAATATATAGAAATGAGGGGGGCTCAAGATTTTTGTACAGTACTGGAAGAGAAGAATTGATGACATTATCATTTCGAGGCACAGGAAACATTCAATCTGGATTTTGGTGCTTCATGTCTGCTTCGCCAAATGAGGATTCTTGTGTGACACAGTGTTGATGTTGGCAGGGATGGTAACCACAGCGATATGCTCAGTGTTTTCCTCAGTGTCTCCATGCTGACTGTCTCCCTAGTGTGGTTTAAAGAGCCGTGAAGTCCCGCAAAAACTGTAGAGTGAAAAGCAAATCGTGTTTTAGCAGCTTCCTGGAGGTTGTTTTTTAGTAAACGGAACCCTGTTCTCCTTCTCTCTGTAAGGGGGTGGGGGTTCATGGTCTTTGGGTGGAGGTGGTACGGGAGCTTGCGTAATCAGGGCCCACATGGAGTGGAGTCTCGCATTAGTAATTACAGTAATAACAACACGCTGGTGACATCACTGACCAAACATCAAGAACCTCAGTCCTCCTTTTTCTCCGGCTCGTAAGACGAGAACACACTAACCCAGTGTCCTCCAGCAAACTCTTAATGTTCTCAGCCCTTCCAGAATACCATTAGTCCCCTTCAGACACCATCATTCTCGAACAAACACCAGCATTCATTCCTTAAATACCATAATTCTCCTTCCAACACCGTTATTCTCCAACAAACACCACCGTTATCCATCAAATACCAAGACTGTCCACCAAACGTCATCAATTACATTTACATTTACAGCATTTGGCTGACGCTCTTATCCAGAGCAACATACATCGATGCTCAGGTAGCTCACATCTGTTCCTTAAACCTGTAAAGCTACTTATATCAGCAGTGAGGGACTCTGTAGACCTGATCGGAAGAGGGAGTTCATTCCACCACTGGGGGGGCCAAGACTGAAAAGAGTCTCGACGCATGTCTGCCTCTTCTTTTGAGCAGTGGAGACTTAAGATGAGCTGTGCTTGAAGCCCTGAGAGGACGAGAAGTGACATGCTGTTTGATCAGTGCAGATATGTATGGGAGTGCAAGTCCATTCTTGGCCTTGAAAGTTAAGGGAGCCAGTGAAGGTTCCTTAGTAAGGTGTGGTGAACTCTGGAATATTGAAGACTAACCTTGCGGCTGCATTCTGAATCAGCTGAAGTGTCTCATTACCTTCAGTGGAAGTCCAGCCAGTAGAGAGTTGCAGTAGTCCAGTTTGGAGATGACCAGAGACTGGATGAGTATCTACGTTGCTTTGTGGTGAGAAAGGGTCGGATTCTTCTGACCTTGTTGAGAAGGTATCTGCTCATCCTGGACATCTGGTCAACCTGCGGTGAGAAAGTCAGATCATCATCTAGCATAACACCAAGATTACTTTAAGAAAAACAAAACAAAAACCAAGAGAAACACTGCGCCTCTGAGTACAGCCATATTTAACCATCCCAAGACATGCTTTCTTTGTGTTCTCTGGACAGTACAAAAACAATTATACAGTTATATTTCATATGGAAAGCTGAATGCATGTTAATATTTATGTTACAAAATTAGTAAATTATATTTTCTTAATAATATAGCACTAAAATGCATTAAGAATTATATACTGCCAAAATAATTGGAGGATGTCTGCGGTTTCCACAAATTTCGCCAACAATTATTAGTTCGGTTCTAAGAAAAAACACTTAAATTTTACTTCAGCTTAATACGTTACCCTTAATGAAAATGTAAAGGTAAACCTATATAGGCGATGGACAGTGAACTGCCAGCACCCAGAATTAATTAATGCAAGCATGTTTTCTTTGGAATGCGCTTCCATTTTCTTTGATATAAGCAGGTAAATGTAAAAATAACCAATAATTTTTACATTTCAATAATTTACTGTTCATCCGGCGCATCATATTCAGGTGCTTCAGGAGAAGTCGTATTGTAGTAACCCGCCGGTTCTCCGCGGCTTCTTTGTCGGCAGATGATGCCTTTCCGTATAGAGAAACACACTTAATATTGAATCATTTCTGAAAACGATCAAACCATCCCTTTCTGGCTCAAAAATCAGGCTTCGGTGCTGTTGTCTCCTGTAGCGGATTGTTGGTACAATTTCCACACTTTCTTACAGATTGTGTTACTGTCTGATTCCACGACTCTTTATCTGCATAAAACTGGGGAATTGCTGTATACCATCATTCATCAAGTACTAAAAATGTCTGCAATGCTGTCCATTCAGAACACAACTGTTCTCTATTGAACACCATCATCATCCAAATATTAAATGTCTGCAAAAGGCTGTCGGTTTTTCACCAAACGCCATTTTTCTCCATCAAACAACAAGATAGTACACAAAACATCTGTTAATCAAACACCACAATTATCCATAAAATGCCCAGACTGCCCATTAAACATCAGTTAAACACTATTGTTTTACCAGCAAATATAATTAGTTTTCCACTAAACATCATCATTCACCATCAAACACCATCATTCTTCGCCAGATTGACTGTGCTATTTCCAAGCTTTAGGTCTGTTTAGGTAAACATTCTCCTGTTTCCTCTGAAAGACACATCACTGGTCACCAGCATGAGCTGATCTGGGATCAGACAGTCTGTAGATCATCCACGTGGAGGCAGACAGCGCTGAATCTTCCTTGCAGTAGCGTGAATAATTCAGTGCTCCTCCAGGCCTTATTCCACCAGCAGGATTTGGCACTCGGGACTCAGGCCTCCAGGTGTGGGGGAGAAATCCGCTCCTCAAAATGGAGCCTTTTTAGGAAGCTTATGCTTTTCATACCACATACCTGAGGAGTCAGGGCTTTATCTGTAGGCTTCTGTAGGCTCCTTTGGTCTCTCGTAGACCCTTGTAGGCTCTTGTGGGTTCCCGTAGGCTCCTGTGGTCCTCTGTGGTATCCTGTGGCCTATTGTGGTCTACTGTGGCTTATTGTGGGCTCTTGTGGGCTCCTGTGGGTTCCCGTGGTCTCATGTGGTCTACTGTGTGCTCCTGTGCTCTTGTGTGGTTTCCTGTAGTCTTCTGTGGTCTATTGTGGCCTTCTGTGGTCTTCTGTGGTTTCCTATAGTCTTCTGTGGTCTACTGTGGCCTTCTGTGGTCTTCTGTGGTTTCCTGTAGCCTTTTGTGGTCTACTGTGGCCTTCTGTGGTCTTCTGTGGTTTCCTGTAGCCTTTTGTGGTTTCCTGTAGCCTTCTGTGGTCTACTGTGGTCTACAAGGTGGAGGGTGGGGTCAGCTTGCGGCCACGGTACCATGTGCTAATGTTTACAGTGTATAGCAATGGTAATCACATAGCTGGTAAAAGAGAGTTGTATTAGTCTGTAGTGAGATTCGGGACATTTCTTTGACCAAGCAGTTGAGATCAGTGCCTATAGCCCCGCTGCAGTAAGACTCCTCAAATTTTACCCATCCTCATCTGATCACCCTGGTTTGCAGAGGTGCTCACTCATGGTCATTTAAATGTAGGGGAAGGCAGATATCGCATGCGCCGTAAAAGCAGCACAGTTGTCCAAAGTTAATGTGTTCACACACCACTCACGCAGATACCTGGTAAAAAGCTAGGTAACCAAATACAGCAATGCAACAAAATGATACAGCCTCAAGTTGACTTACTTGTCCGAGGGTTGTAGCTGAGCCAAGGAGAGTTGGAACTCATCCAGACTTAGTTTTTAGCCGTTCAGCAAGAACAGCTCTGTATTGTGTTGGTGCATTTCCAGAGAAAATAAAATTAACCCACTGGTTCTTCAGAGGCTCGCATGAAGGAACTAAAAAAAAGTACATTTGAGCTCATTTGTATATTTTCAGATTGCAGGTTGTCTCTAAATGGTAGGTTTGCAAAGGGGCTGGAGGTGGACAAGGTTGTGATCAGCTTTGAGTCAGGAGGTCAGCTGTCGCAGAGCCGATGACGTCATATGCTCGCGCCGCATTAGCATCAGGAGCGACGTAAACAATGCTGATTATGACGAGGGAAAACTCTCTGGGCAAATAATATGGACGGAGACTGACTGCTAACAGTTCAGGGTTTAGTACACAAAGCCATCATCACCTTAATGTGACTGGGGGAACACCAGCAGTTGTTTACATAATGAGCCCTCCTCCTTTCTTCTTCTCGCTTCTGCTAGTGTCTCTGTTCGCTCTCGCACACATATATCCATTAAGATCCCCCACAGGATACGGGATGTTTTCATGCAATCCACGTCTCTTAAATCTGGTTTAATCTACATATACTCATCTTAGTCTAGGCATGATTTTGCTTAATCACACTTTCTGTAAACTTGAGCTTCTTCCGTATCTAAAGAACTTTTTAGTGTGTGTGTGTCCGTTGGAGGTTTAGTACAACAGGGCACAAGAGACACATATGACAGCACTGAAAATGTTTGAAAGAAAAACACACCCTTCCCTCACACACACACACACACACACACACAACACACACACACACACACACACACGCACACACGCACACACAGAGTGTACATGTACACGCACAAAACAGTGTTCCAAACAGTGCTGACCTCATGCACATGTTCTGTGCCAGAGACACACAGATTCCAACACACACACGCACACACACACACACACACACTCTCCCTCTCTCTGTTTCTTTCTCTCCCTCTCTTTCTGGTCTCTCTCACCTCGTTTCTCACTTTTCTCTCTATTTTTCCCCCTCTCTCTCGCTCTCCCTCTCTCTTTCGCCTCTTTCGCCGCCCACACTACTCTCTCTGTGCTCATGTGACGGAGAGCAGGGAGAAAAGCGCGGTGTTGTGTGTATATGTGTGCGGTTGTGTGTGTTTGTGTGTGTCCAGCATCTGTGAGGATTTCGCTCCCAGAAGGTGATGGATCTCGTCTCCTTTAGGAACCACAATTGGATCTTACTGGTCCTGCAGTGAGCGGAACAACCCACTTTGCCCAGTCTGACTTATTTTACTGCTAATCACACACACACCTGTGTGTGTGTGCGGGTCCTGAGTGGTGTGTTTTTGCAGGACAGGGTGAAACGGCATTGCTGCTCTTTTTTTCTTTTGTGTTATTTTCATTTTTTCCGTTTTGTCTTTTCCGCTCCTCTGCAGAGACTTTGCACCTGGACCAGATTGCATGGACTTTCCCTCAGACTGCTCAGCTGAGTGTGTGTGTGTGTGTGCGTGCATGTGAGAACATGCATATGTGTGTGTAAAAAGGACTAATGATGTTTCCGAGACTGACTGTCCTGCTTTACTTCGGTTTGACTTTATTTTACCATCCAGCTGCTGGTCAGACGTCCAGCGGTCAGGTGGCTGGAGTCCAGCGGACCTTCGGCCTCCTCGGAGGCTCAGAGAGGATCAAGGTTCTCTTCACGCCGACTATCTGCAAGCTGAGATGCTCTCAGAACCGCTGCACCAACTACTGCGAGCGTGGAAACATCACCACCGTTTACAACAGCGACCAGCAGGCGGCACAGGGGTCACCCGCGGCCGGTTTCAGAATGTGTAAGTAACCTGTAACACACGCACACACACACACACACTCTCACCTTGCACTCTGAGCCTCAGAGGCCACGTTATTGGAAACACCTACCTTGTGGTACCACTTACTGGCCACTTTATCAGAAACGTCTTTGTGCTTCTACTCACTGGCCACTTTCAGCCCAGCAGTGAAACATGTAAAATCTGTGTGTGATGGATTTATCCCACTCTACTACACACACAAAACCATACACACTAACATGTCGGTGTCACTGCTGTACTGTTATCCGTCCAAAACCCTAATAATAATCTGGACACCAGCAGTTAGAAACTGATTAGAAATGAATGGAGTCGAGTCTTATGAACTGATGAACTGGAGTTGAGTCTGATGAACTGATAAACTGGAGCTAAACCATAGTCTGAAGCTGATCCTAAATACAAGAGATACAAGAGAGGGGTTTCTGATAAAAAAAAAATTACTGTGGTCTGAATTTGGTGGACAGTTTTTGGTGTGTGTGTTAATTTTTGCAGGAAAGAAACTTTGACATTTTTTTTGTAACATAAAGTAACATGTAAGTGTGTGTATGTGAGTGTGTGTGTGTGTGTGTGTGTGTGTGTTTTCACTGGGGGTGTGTTGCCTGAGCTTCATGTCCAACAGTAAATGCACTCCAGCGCTCCTGAAACACTCTGACCTATTTACATGAGACTGCTGGTGACTTCCAGTGATGCAGCCCTGATTACGTGTAAGAGAGGAGCGTGTGGCATAGGAACGAGCCGCGTGCGTGGTTAGAGCGCATGTTTTGCCGCACCGTACACACACACACTCAACATAAAAGTGTGGGTGAAGTCCATAAACTCTTAAGGGGGACAGTTCTGAAAACTTCAAAGCATTCCAGGTTTTCTGAGGGCTGCTGTTTACAGTTTAAGCCCCGCCTACTTCGGGAGAACCGTGCCAATTTTGAGGTTCCCGACCATCGAGGAGGGTCTCCTGATATCAGGGTGGTCTTAAACCAATAGCACCTTTAACTCTTCGGCAAGAGTATTACTTATCATCTCTTCCCGTTACTGTGTGAGGTTTTTGTTCGTACGCCGATGTTCCACTCTAAAGTGTTCTTGTATTTCCTCCGGTTGTGCCCCATAACTGCAGAGCACACCTCAATGCTGCTGTGACTTGTTTGACTTTACATTTTCATTTACAGCATTTAGCAGATGCTCTTATCCAGAGCAACATACACTAGTGCTCAAGTAGTCTACGTCTGTTCTTTAAACTTGAAAAGCTATACTTAAAGTTAGTTAGCCACCAAGGTGCTCCTTAAAGAGGTGGGTCTTCAGATGATGCTTGAAGACAGAAAGGAACTCTGCAGATCAGAAGTGGGAGTTGATTAGTGCTGGTAAGTAAAGAGGTGCAAGTCCATTCTTGGCCTTGAAGGCGAGTGTTAAGGACTGAATTCGAGCGGCCACATGGAGCCAGTGAAGGTTCCTTAGTAAAGGTGTGGTGGGTGGGAATTTCGAAACATTGAAGACTAACCTTGCGGCTGCATTCGGAATCAGCTGGTCTCGTTACCTTCAGTGGAAGTCCAGCCAGTAGAGAGTTGCAGTAGTCCAGTTTCGATTGGTTTCATCTGATGTTGTAGAGAAGGTATCTGCATGTCTTGGAGATCTGGTCAACATTTAGAGAAAGTCAGATCTTCATCTAGCATGACTCTTAAGATTTCTTACCTTCTTTAAAGGCCCGATAGCTTAAGTCCTCAAAAGAAATGGTGAGATGATGGCTTGGTGATGGACTACCTTTGATGAAGAGGAGCTCGATCTTGCTGGGATTCAGCTTGACGTGGTAGGCCACCACCCAAAAGGAGATGTCAGCCAGACAATCTGTGATACAAGTTGAGACCTAATCGTCAAGTACAATAGAGGTGTGGGTTCTGAAGAAAGTTTTGAGCAAGAAAGGACTTAGGAAAGGAAAGAGAGAAGAGATACTGCTCTGTAGTTGTTGATGCCTAAGGAGTCCAGCGTTGGTTTCTTCAGAATTGGTGTGAGCACTGCAGACTTGATCGCAGATAGAACATGGCCAGTCATTAAGGAGCCACTGATAATGTATGCGATTTGCAGGATTAGAGCCCAAGATATAATTTGGAGAGGGCTGGATGGAATAGGGTTGAGCGGAGATGTGGTGGGTTTGCTGAACATGAGGAGTAGCGACTTCCTTAAAAAAAAGCCTAGAAACTGGGCAGCATGGGGTGGTCTCTGGCTGACAGGTGGCTTGATGATTGGAGGAAAGGATCTTCTAATACCATCAATCTTCTCATTGAAGAACTTTCAAAGTCTTCTGGTGAGGGAGCTGGAGAAACAGGGAGAGATGGAGATTTAAGAAGACATGAAAAGGTAGCAAAGAGCTTGCAAGGTTTTTTTTTTTCAAAGTTAAAACTTTGCAAAAGTTAAATCAGTGGCAAATTCGGATAAAAGCGAGCAATAAGAGATGAGGCCGGTGTTCGAAAGCGTCCATCTTCTTTCGGCTGATCTCAGTTCCCTTCGGGTTACTTCACAGGACCTCAGACAGCCATGGAGCCAACTTTAACATTGCCATGGTTACAGTGCCATAGTAGTGCTAAATGAAAAAGGGAAAAGATAAATACCGGATAAAGACGGTTTATTAAGGCTGTAACCAAAACAGCAACTCTGTAGGGTGGATTGCAGATGTCGCTTAGTTGTGTAAAATATAAAGATTAGTTTTATAGTGTCAAACAGCGAGTGTGTGTTTGTTGGTTGTGTGTGATTCTGGATTTTGTGTGTTTGTTGGTAGTGTGTGATTCTGGATTTTGTGTGTTTGTTGGTAGTGTGTGATTCTGGATTTTGTGTGTTTGTTGGTTGTGTGTGATTCTGGATTTTGTGTGTTTGTTGGTAGTGTGTGATTCTGGATTTTGTGTGTTTGTTGGTAGTGTGTGATTCTGGATTTTGTGTGTTTGTTGGTTGTGTGTGATTCTGGATTTTGTGTGTTTGTTGGTAGTGTGTGATTCTGGATTTTGTGTGTTT
>JBBPDC010184862.1:0-15532 GCA_037974485.1 Hemigrammopetersius urotaenia | reverse complement strand
CACACACACACACACACACACACACACACACACACACACACACACACACACAGTGAGAGGTTAGGAATCACAATCTTGCCTGGGTGGTGGGTAATGGGGCTTATACAGGAGACACTTGGAGATTCCCCCAAGCTCATTACATACACACAGGCTACATAATGCACACTCAATTCCTCTGCCAAATGTCTGTGTGTGGTGACTTACATCAGCTGCCTTAAGTCAAAATTATGACTACTTTGCAAAAAATTACATATTTTATATTGACTCAGCAAAACAGACACTATGTGTTAAAATGTGCAAAAATGCCATATTTAGTTTTGCTCCCTGTTTTAGATACACCATCTGGTGCCCCTGGACACATCATGGGGGTTTCGGGTCTTTCAACAGTCAGACCCCCTTGATCAAGCCCCAGCTTGTGTCCAGGTAGCGCTACCCTACATGCCACACCTCTCCTCTCTTGATCCACAGCCACCTCGGTTCCGCTGCATTGGTGGCCCACTTAATGGCTCTTTGCTGGCTGGCCCTTGTGATGCCCAGCATTTTGAAGGCCCTCCAGAGGGATTGGCCTGCGAATCCTCTGCATCCTACTTTATTGGGTTGGCATCTTACCTGCCAACCATTCGTCTGGCACTCCTCCACTAGCTCAGAGTACCTAGCCCTCTTGGCCTCGTTGGCCTCCTCTATATGGTCCTCCCAAGGCAGAGCTCCAGAAGAGATACCTGCTTTGAGGCTACTGAGGTAAGCACAATGTCTGGTCTTAGCGTTGTCTTGGCAACCACTTCGGGGGAACTTCAACTGCTTCCCCAGATTGACTCTCAACTCCCAATCATGTGCCGTTGCTAAGAGGCCAGGGGGGGTGTTTCTGATTGCTACTGCTGGCTTCCCCAGCTCTGATGAAAGCGATGGTGTTCCTTACTGGGCGGATGCTCTTGTTGTGGCTGATAGCTGGAATCCGCTATGGCTTTCAAGACCAGGGGTCTCATTTATAACCATTGCGTACGCACAAAACGGGACCTAAAACATGCGTATGTATGACTAAGAACAGTGTTATTGTTGCTGATGATAAATCTCTTTAAGATCATATTTGAGAAAACAATGATTGTACTGTTACTGGCACTAAAAAGTGACAGAAGCCGTTTGGATAGACCTGCCGCGGCAGAGAGGCGTAAATCTCTTTATTTCAGCATTCATTAAACATTTGAGTAAACAGGGGGCGTTAACGGTGATATTTTTTTTATCGCGCGATAAGAATCTCGTGCCATTAACGTGCGTTAGCGTCGTTAGCGGCCCAGCACTAATGTGTGTGTGTGTATTTGTGCCTCTATATGTAGTGAACATATTTTTAACTTCCGGATATTACTCTGCCTTTCTTTTTTTTCTTCGCCACCCCACTACTGTGACCACCAAACAATCTATTTCGGTTTTAGAACTTTTCTTATTTTTCCTCTGCCATGATGCCATTTTTCAGGTTTAAATTGGAGGCTTAAATATTAATGACATGATTTGCATTTATCATGTATGGTTAAACGGGCGTGTCGAGGACCGAACGTGCGGCAAATTTACATGCGAACAATCCCAGAGTGCCATTTATAAAGCGTGTTTTGCTTGCAAGTGTGCATATACCATTTTTGTCTTTTTGTCGTACGCACACTTTTAGTATGAGTTCTGCGCAAAGTTTTATAAATGAGACCCCTGTTTCATGTTGCCAGCGGTATCACCCTTCACCCAAGGCTTTTGGACAGCAGGTTCCTTGAAGCACATCCTCTCGCCTGGATCAAGAATTTTATCCGATGGCGCTCAGCGTTCCACAGCTCGGTCCATGTGACCTTGTGCTCTACAGCTTGCTCCCATCTTGTCCAGGCCCCCTGAGCCGCATTTGCACCATCTGACTGGCTCGCTTCTCCTCAACTCCTCAAGGATTAGCACCCGCCTCTCTTTCCCCTGTACTTTGTCATAGCGGGATGTTCTACCGCTGCCTAAGCCAGCTCTTGCATTTGCCACTGTGCCCACCAGTACCCTTTACTGTAGCCTTGACTCTACGATGAACTCCAGCTACCTTAAGTCAAAATTATGACTACTTTGCAAAAGTTTTGACATATTTTATATTGACTCAGCAAAACAGACACTGTGTGTTAAAATGCCATATTTCGGTGTCTGTAGAGAATGTGTCCTAAAAAAAATAAGCCACCATGTACACTGTATCACAGTTTCACAATGAACAGACCATACAAAAGGTCCCAAATGAAGGTCCCCCCAAAAAATTGTACTATTAATTTATGTTAAAAGTTAAGGACATGCTGCTCCATTCATCCATTATCAGAGTCAAATGAAGGGCTGGAGCTTATCCCAACAGGCAGAGAAACATCACCAGTGCATCACAGACCACACACACACACACATCTAAAGGAAATTTCCTGAATCTTCAATTCACCTGACGTGCATGTCTTTGTACTGTGGGAGGAAAACAGAGAACCTGGCAGAAACCCACCCAGACCCACTGAGAACATGCAAACTCCACACTGAAAGAACCCTCAGCCATTTGCACAGGAGCCAGACATGGTCAGTTTGACAGTCGGTTCACATTTCGAAGCATTTTGAAATTCACAGCATTCTTTTAATCTCCTGCTGTCTCACACATATGCACCCACACACGTCCACACACACACACACACACATATTAGTGGTGGTTAGAGGCTGATTAAAAAAAGAACAGTGTCATTGAGCTGAGGCCTTTTTCACCATTCTGCTTCTGCAGTCCTGCAGGCTGAGTTTGACAGTGGTGTCGCCTTCAGCTAACTCACACAGCATTGGTTTATTAATGAGGAGAGAGTGTGTGTGTGTATGATGGAGACTGGAGTGTGATTCAGACTGTTACACAAACGCTGCAGTTTGTTGCCTGATTATCTTTACCACCCTGACTCTCTCACTCTCTCTCTTACTCTCTCTTTCACTTGCTTGAGCTGTAATAGAATCTTATAATAGGATCTTTGTGGTTAAATAATAACAGAGAATTATCAAATCAAGTTTTCTTTTTTCCAGATGTATCCTCTCGTTGTAATCCAATTCAATTTTAACTACATGCTTTTACACCTGATACTCCAATGCACCTCCAGCTATTTAGAAGAAAATCTGATTACTGTGGCAAGTAACTAGCAAATAAGCTCATGCAGCAACAGCTCATGCAAAGACAAATTGCAGTCCCTACAATCAGTGTTTACAAGAAGTCAGCTGTTAAAATAATTAACCCCCTGTGCCATCTCTGTCATGAAGGAGATTCATTAAAATGTGAATTAGAGACATTATTTCTCCAAAAAACGACCCAAAATATTAATCTGTGCATTAAACACAAATAAGAGCATATATAAATGTGGTCTACTGAATGTGATCATATGGGATTGTGATTTGTCTCAAATAGCCACAACAAACGAACAAGGGCAGAAGTTATACAAAGAACCAGTTCAGTGTTAAATGTGTTATGAGTTTATCACTTTGGGTTTATCAAAGCCTTTAGAAGAACAAAAGCTTTATAAGGTCGAAGTCTAATGCACTAGCCACAGGCTCACATGTTAGCCCTAAGCTAACACACCAGAGAGCTAACAATATGTTGTAAAGAAACATCCCTAATATTCACGGTGCAGAAGTAAGTGTTTACAATAACATAATTGTACGTTACAGTACATACGAATAAACATACAAACATTATTAATATACCTTTTCCATTTCTATGCCCAGAATTTATCGCCCAATACCCGGTCCTTGCCTAAATTAAATTAGGTTATGCAGATGGAATGCAACACATCCATGCAACAGATGGAGTGAACCAAGAAGGCAACAATAAACCTTCTAACTCTTGATCTGGTTTCCTCTAACCTTCTAACCAAAATATTTAAATGTGGTTTACATGTGGTACTACCAAGATAAATAAACACTGAACCCAAAACACCCATCCACACTTTGCATTGACTAGAACAGTACAATGAAACTGTCCATGCCGAGGTCTCCCTTGGCTTGACTGTCCGGCTGCACAGTTTACCACAACTGTGTGTTTACATGCAAGTAATAAAGAACATTTTAAATACAATATTTCATTGAACATGTTTCCAACACATCTAATGATGACAACGGTCCAAGTCCATACCAGTAATCAGATTTCATGATAAATACACAACATATACCTTTACTATAGCTTAGCAATGTAAAGTGAATGAAATCGGAGTATGATGTGCATGTACTGAAAAACCCAATTACTGGGGTTAAATCCAATTCTCTTTATAGGCTTTAACGGTGGTGTTGATAGGCCTGGGAATCAGGGGCTACAGCCCTGAATGTTTTAAGAATAGCCCCTGATCTCAAAAATAGTTACACTTAAAAATAGCCAATAGCCAATCATCCTTCCAAGCATTCATGCAGACCTGGCATCACACAACTGAGGCGAGCAAACTCCCCTGTCAACAAATATAGAACCATCAATAAACCAAGCTCCTCCCCACTGACTAATTGAAACTATTGCCTCAAATGTTTTAGGATCATAACAGCACCTTTTAGTTTTAATACAGTCTTAATGGAAACCAGAGTATGTGTATTTCATAGCTTGAATAACTAGATAACTGTGGAAATCCAGTAATGATGGTTTTATAAGTGTGTATATCAACACACTCACATATTTTGTTTCATTCATTCTTCATCAATAACGCATCACAGTTTTGTACATTTAGTGACACATTCAATGCAACAGAAAAAAACATTCTGTAGTTAGTTCTTGTCATTCCTAAATACAAAATGTCAAATTATGTCAAGAATTCCAGTTATAATCAGCACTAGCCAGTGACATAATGGATCACAGAAATAGCCACTGTGAGTGCAGTGCACTGACCATTCTCAGATAACAAGCACTCCAGCAAATTAGCAGAGTTTATTAGGTCTGAAACATTGCACATATTTCTCATGAGGACTGTCTTTACTGAGATTAAATGCCCCTGGTCTACATTTGTCTTGTTTTATTTCTTCCTCTTAGGTCCATATTTGTGTGGTTTTACATAATATTCTCTTTATTATTTAGGTATTTTTTTGGTCTGTGCCTGTAAGAATGAAAGACGTAAATAATTGGCTGCCCTGTAATGTGTCTCATTTAACAATCAGTCCAGGCTGTGATTCTCATTATAATTTCAATATGAAGGGACTGGGCTAAAGTGCTATAGATATAGACAGATATGTCAGTTCATTCTAAAAGGGTTATTTGTTGCAGCTTTGTTTTATGGATGGGGAGTGAATCCTCCTGAGACCCTTTGCCCAAGTTGTCCCAGGGAGTCGGTCCCCTGTAGTTATGGAATGGAAGTTGTTTTGGATAAAAGCATCTGCTAAATGTAAATGTAAATGAATCCAAATTCAGCTCTGAGGTTTTGCTTCTGCCACCTGGATTCTGGAAGAAGGCATTGCTGCTTAGAGTTAAAGTCAAACTGAAATCAATGCTTATATTTTTTTTTCCCGTGTTAGTTTATGTTTTTTTTTTTATTTACACTTTTATTGCGGTCAACCGGTTTACACCAATGACACTATCCAAATATGGCAATTTGTTTCTGAACTTTACCGTGACCTTTTCATAACCAAAAAGTAAATAAAAGAGAAAAAAAGAAAATATACGGAACAGTAGAACAAAAGAAACAAAACAATAAGACGCATTTTCTCATCACATAATGCAAGGATTAAAAAACTGAGTAACTCAACATTCGAAGTTGACTCTTTAACAACTGTGTCTATGTAGATGCAATATAATCCATCAGTTTAGACCAAATCCTAAGGAATTTCTCTTTCTGGACTCTGAGAGAGAAAGTCAGTTTTTCCACTATGCAAATTTCTTCTATTATTCCTTTTTTTAATCCTCCACTGTAGGTGGCTCTGGTCTGAGCCATTTCCTAGTGATGGCTTTCTTGCCATTAGAAGTATCAATATCAAAACTCTATCATTTTTTCCCACTTTTCAAATGACATGTTTCCAAAGTAGAGTGAGTCACATCTGAAGGGAATACGAATCTCAAAAACCGCTTGTAACTTTTTATGAATCTCCCGCCAATATGGAGTTAAAATCGGGCAGTCCCAGAAAACATGGAAGTGGATGGCTTTATTGGATCCACACAACCTCCAGCAGCCTACACCCTTCCCTTGGTGTCATTTTTGTTTTTGTTATATTTTCCCAACTAAATTTTCGACATGTGATTGAATATGTTGAGACCCATAGTAGTTTAAATAGTCTTTTCCAGTAGTTTAAATAGTGGCAATGGCAAAAACTATCGTACAGTCTAGAGATAAACTTACTTTGTATAAGTGAGTTACATGCAGACCGAAATACTTCCACAATACATTTAACTCCCTCCTCCATCGCTCCCCTTAGATTTTGGTTATTATAATGGCGGACCTGAAGATACCTATAAAAATCACTTTTCTGTAAGCTGTGTTTTTCCTGAAGGGATTCAAAACTCTTAGATGCCCCGTTGTGCATAAATGTAAAATAATTTGAAAGACCACCATCAATCAATTTTTCAAATCTATCATTTGTTTTGTTGGGGGAGAAATCTGAATCATACGCACACCATCTTAAAAGAGGACCCCCTGGGGGTGCAATTTTATAGTGTCCTGCATAATATTCAGTGCTATATTAATCTAGGTATGTCTCTCACCAATCACCAATCTGCAAGTATAGCTCCCAAAGGAATAATTTTTATTACTGCACTGGATCTCGCCGTGTATGATGGTATACACCAGCAAACTAGAGGCCTCAACTGAGCTACGAAATAGTAATCCTGCAGACAGGGAAGGCCCAGTCCTTCACACTCCTTCTTTAATTGAAGCATGAGGCTTTAGAGAACAAACACCCTCCAATAGCCAAAAGAGGTGGGCCTTGAGGATAACAGCCTGAGAAAGTTCCATCACCTAGGTTATTAACTTTTCCCACCTGTCTCAGGTGTCCTCTGATACATTGTCAAATTTCATCTGTACCTATGGAATATTGCTTGCTTCCTGTATACTTGCTGTTTGTGTTTGGATCTCGTGTTGTGTCCTGTAAGGGCTGTGCATCCGCCGGTTCGCACACTGCCTCATAATAACTTTTCAACAAACACGACCATTGATGAAAAGTCCTTCTCCAGCCCTTCCTGAATTCCATATATTCTGACATTTTCTCGTCTGGAGCGACCTTCTAGATCCGT
Organism: Hemigrammopetersius urotaenia; assembly: GCA_037974485.1. Classification (NCBI taxonomy): domain Eukaryota; kingdom Metazoa; phylum Chordata; class Actinopteri; order Characiformes; family Alestidae; genus Hemigrammopetersius; species Hemigrammopetersius urotaenia. Next base: position 8,331 of record JBBPDC010184862.1, on the reverse strand, counting down.
TATTTTAGCTTCCAGCTGTGATTGTAATTTAGCATTTTGCTTAAAATGTCTTCTGTCCTCGCTTTCACAATCCTACATTCCGCCTCTTTCGATCTTTTATTTGTTTTTGCGATTTCCATTTTAATGTCCTTGATTTGCATTTTTGTTATCCCGTCTAATCCTATCAGTTCTTTGAGGATCACACCAAGATCAGCTCTGTCCTTCTCTGCAGGTGGTGTTGCATCGTTATCAAGGCCGTCGTCATTAGCAGGGGAACTGCTATGGCTTCGCTCAGTGTACTCGTGCATGGCAGACTTTTGTGGCAAATTTTTCTTATTTTTAAACCTAGTAGACATCTCTGCCCTTTACACTACATGATTTAAAACTCTATGAAATGAAATTTGTAGGTTACAGGGCTTTTCAAAATTGTCCCCACGCCACCAGTTTGCCGATGTCCCAAGGGAAGCCCTCCGTTAGTTCATGTTCTGAATCATCATATCATACAATTTCAAAGACAAAATACTTCTTTGTGCCCATACGGGACTGTTTCCCCAAAGAGTATGTCCAGAGGACCACTCCTTGGTACCCTAAAAGAGATTTTTTAAAATCTGGGGTTTGTTTCAAATGAGCTAAAAGCTATCCACCCCATAACTGGACTTCAAACAATACAGCTGGTCCATTTTGTGAGCCATTCATAATTTCCACAGTGATGGGAAAAGGGCCAAAGATGCCACACACCCAGTAACCCCTGATCATGTCAGAACCTCACCAAAGAAACATCACAATACTACAACTGATTTACAGTTCAGTTCTACTGAACAAAAACAAGCTTGCACTAATGACCCCCCACCCCCTCAACGAGGCCAAAATTGGCTCTGAGTGTGAAAATGCTCTTAACCGTTTCCTGAGTTTTGAGTACATCACCATGTACCAAACCAATAATGTCATGGTTTTCCTGCCACTCCTGACTCTTGCTCCTGACTTCAAATATTTGACAATAAATAATTTTCTGCTAAAGCAATGTATCAATCATGACCATCAGGTCTTCTTGACTTCTCTACAAAGTAATTTGTGACATATTTATTGTTTAACAAAGCAAAGTGAGAAGTCAATCACAGAATGTATATATTTGGGTTAGCATTCATTTGTGAAATTGTTACAGCTATGAACACTCATTATCGAAAGCCTCCAACGTCTCTGCTGCCTTGATGAATGCAGTTTGCATGTTGTTATTTTAAGTATATATGTAATATATTCTACATGTGTAGATTCATGTAGCACCACTCCCGTCTGCTCTGTGCTGGGTAACTGCCCACTCCCATGAGTACATTGATAATTAGCCATACGTTGCTATATACTGCCAAAAAAAAAATCCTACGAGACTCCTGTTGGACCCTTGGGACCCATCACTATATCCTGCAGGCCTCAACTTTATATATTTGTTAATGTAAATGAGACGTGTGATTGAATACAATCAAATGTTCAAGAACCATTTAGGAAGCTTTGTTTTTAACAAAGTATGGGTGAATCTGTGTAAATCTCTCAAAATCTCAACATGGTGATTTGATTACATCACCACAATGTGACATAAATTGAATTATTTTGCCGAATTCACAACATAAGTTTCGAGCAAATTTTGGAACTACTAAACACATAAATGAGGGACTTTTATACACTGACAATAAAAGCAATACACCAAGATTTTGAATTTATAGGAAAAACTGTCACGGTTGGGACAGTGGCCAGTAGGTGCCACTGCTTTTCTGTAGTTTTGGGGTCTTTTATTTTGATATTCTGTTCTGTTTTCCTGCTTGTTTCCAGTTTTCACCTGTTTGTGTTTTGTTCACTGATTACTGTTAGTATTTAAGTTCTGTTTTGGATCACTGTCTGTGCATCAGCTCACATGCCTGTTTTCAGTTCACATCCTGTTTATGTTGTAGCGGCCCTTGAGCCAGGTTTCCTTTCTGTTTTGTTTTTGTTTCAATAAAGAATCAGTTCTTATGGATGCCTGCCTTTCTGCCTGGTTCTTGCCCCGAGGTAAATGTTGTAAATGCTAAAAAAACAAAAACGCTGGAGAATTTTATTGTGACCGGAAAATGAGTGTAAGCTGTACTGAATATTACTACAATTAATTAGATTGTTAATAATATTTGTAATTATTGTCACTGATAATCAGTTCTGACATTTCAACGCTCTTGCAGTCAAATCACCACACTTCAGGTCAGTCTATCGCAGTATATTCATTTTAGTGCATGAACATTTGATGATCAATTATTCACAATAACATGGTAAGACATAACCTCCGCTAAGACTGGTTAAAAGCCTCATTGCATTCTTGCAGACAGGGTGCACCACACCCACCCACACTCACACACACACACACACACACACACACACACACACACACACACACACACACACACAAGCAAACAGGTTAAAAGCCTAATTGTAATCCTAGAAACCACACACACACACACAAACACACACACACACACAAACACACACACACACACACTCATTAAAAGCGAAGGGTGTCCTATGTGGCAGATTCTTGACCACATCCTGTATTCCTGTAAACAGCTAATGGGGTCTGAGTAAGACTGTGAATGTGTATGTGTATGTGTGTGCGTAAGTAAGCGTATACATGTGTGGAATTGTAAACAAAACATAATAATGTGTAGCTTAAGAAAATATGCAGCTACATTGTGGCTGGATACCATAGCAGTGCGTGAAAGAATTTACTATTGGGTAAAATGTGCATGTGTGTGTGTGTGTGTGTGTGTGTGCATGCGTGTGTGTGTATCTGTGTTAATACAGAAAGATGCAGTTGTTAGACTTGTTTTTTGGCTCGGGGAAAGTTATCCATCTGCTCTCTGATCCTCTGTAATGAAGCCCTTCCAATTAACTAAAACAAACATGCTCTTATGCCCCCCAGGATGTGTATGTGTGTGCGTTTACTAAAATGCGGGTCACTTATGTAATTGTTTTCTGCGCTTTTGGCTCACATGAACACCCACAACCGCAGACCCATGGGCATCTCTGGACATTACAGGTCTAATTTACATACTTTCTCCCAACTTTTTGCAGGAATAGTGTCAATGTGCTTTACTACAGTCAGAGGTCAATATTTCAGCACCACGGACAGATCCAGGTCTTATATCAGGACCATAGACAGCTATACTGGTATCAGAGCCACTTTATGTGTATAGATATATACATACATCACGCAGCAGTAGCAGAGTTGACCTGCAGTTCCACTAGTTTGATGGTACTCAAGATGGAAAATAATCCTGAGACAGCACTGGGCATATTCATATTCAATCCTGAGACAGCGGAGGCCCTGGGCATATTCATGACAGCAGTATAAAGTGGAGTATAAGCCATAGCAAGACATGTGTCACAGCAAAATAAAATTAATTACTGTCTACTGGAAACCCTGCAATTTATAAGCACCAACACATGCTTTTTTTTCCATTTCTTTTTCCCCAACTTAGTCACTGTCGAGTCACACCCACTGGCGAGGGTGACCAGCACTGGGAAGGTGAAGTCCAGCATGTGTTCCTCCAAGTCACGTGAAGTGCTACAGAATTTTTCAAACTGCCACTAACACAATATTATTGGACAGCCCAACATGCTTGAAGCAAATCTTTCTCCAAGGCAATGGTGTAGCGGTCAGTCACAACACTGGATGGGAGAGATAAAGGCTAATAAAACCGAACAATATCTCACACGCTTCAGCACCACATTTGAGAGGCCCTCCTCAATCACGTTTATTAATTAATGACATGAACTCTCTGGCACGTACTGATCACATTTACTGCAATAATGCACTTTTTACAAACAAAACATGACCCGAATGTCACAAATTACCACAGGACTGTGTCAAACTCAAAAATATAAATAAAAAAAAATCTCACCTGAATGTATGTCATCAACATTTACAATGTTTTGCACAGCTATGTTGGCCATTTACATTACTAACACTGGATTGGGACTAATTAATATATATAGCTTTTTATGAAGCAAATTAAAACTTGCATTCAACATTGCATTTCTCTCCACTGTCACAATTTGGATGTATTTGACCTGTTGGATAAATAGAATAGTATTAAAATGCTAAAATGCTAATTAAAATAACACAGAACCACAAATAGGCTTTGTAATTCTGCAGTTGTTATATATCTTATGAACTGTTCCATATAAATAAGAATTCTATGAACATCATTGGCTGAACCCATCCATGGGCTGGAAAGGAACCAAAAGCTCTGAAAGGTTTATCAGTATATAATCTATCAGATTTTCCAGGTGTGCAAATGCTCGATCTGATCCACTAAATGAAACTCAGCACCTGTTCATTTATACAGTGTAATATTGGTTGTCTTGAGGTCTTTTCACATTGAGGTCATTTTTCACATTTATAGTGAAGCCTCCACATAAAGACTCATTAACCCAGAGAATACCGGAATCAGAGGAAGAAGAAATAAACGTTAGCAGCTGTTAAGAAGCTGCTGAGAAAGATGAAGGCCATGAGAAGATCTGCAAACTCAATGAAGTGAAAAGGGAAAAATCTATGAAAGTGAAAGATGATCTTGGACACATCCCATTAATAACAATTACAAAGCCCTATTATATATTATGATTATTGTTAAAAAACAGTATTATGTTGTCATAAACTTTACAGGTAAACTTTAAAGTATATAAGAATGCACTCTCTTCTACTCTCTCGCTCTCCCTCTCTCTCTCCGTCTCCTTCTCTCTTGTCTTTCCCTTTCATTCTCTATCATTCCTTCTCTCTCCTTTTCTCCCTCTCTCTTTCTCTCCTTCCTACCTTCTCTCCTTTTCTCTCTCTTTCTCTCTCTCTATCACGTTCCTTCTCTATCCTTTTCTCCTCGCAGTTTCTGTCATTTACAGGTTACAGGATTGTATGATGTGTGTGTGTGTGTGCGCGTGTGTGTGTGTGTGTGCACTAGTCCACTCACACGAACGCGTGGTAGAGCAGGGCCCATCCTCGTGGTCTCTCGAGCGCGTCGTAGACGAGGTTCTGGATGCGCCGCTTGCGCGCGTTGTTCCTCTTGGCGGGGCGCGTGTACCCCAGCGGTGTTTTCGCGAGCAGCCCGATATTCTGCGAGCCACGCTTGAAGTCCACCACCCTCGCGCCCGCGCCCGCCAGCAGCAGCGCGCCGTCCCGCTCCAGTTCGCCGACCCGCGCGCTCCTCCGCCCCGTGCCGCCGCCGCGCGCCTCCTCCTCCTCAGCGCCGCCATTCCTGGCCCTGATGAGCCCCATGTTCAGTGGCGCGTGTCCAGCTGTGGGATGAAGCGCATGCCATGATCCGGGCGGGAGCGCGCGAGCCCCTCCAACGGGTCATTTAAGGAGAGAGTCGCGAGGCGGTTCCGCTGTGGAGAGAGAGAAAAATATACAGCACCTCGTTGATTACCACACACACACACACACACACACATACTCACAACCACACACACATATATAAACACACACGAAAACATACATACATACTCACATACATACACAAACACTTACCCACACACTCATACACACAAACACAAATACACACATACACATACTCATACACACATGTATGTGTGTGCACGTATGAATGTGTGTATGTGTAGAATCAGAATCACAATTCTGATTCTGGTTCTGACTCTACACGTACTCACACACATACGTGTGTACACAAATACACAACGGGTGCGTAAATGCAACAAAGGGCTCGCGCGCGCAACAATTGTGCTCCCTCGAGATGTAAAACCGTACACTGGATCACAATACGAGCGCGCACACACACACACATACGAACGCACACATACCGAGAAGAGAACGCGGCCGCTCCTTTTGCTGCATCTCTTTCTGATCAAAGACTCCAGTCCTCGCGCTCTGTTACCTGCCGCTCGCGCTGAAATAGGCTGCGTGACGCGCCGCGGGGCGGAGAAGGGTGGGGGTGGGGTCGAGAGTGTGGGGTGGGTGGAAGAAAAGAGAGGTGGAGGTGGGGGGTAGACAGAGGCGCGAGACGCGGGGTGGTCACGTGACCCACTCCTGCTGCCGTCTGAGCTCCTAGTCCACCGCGTGACGGGAGGAGAGCTGGAGAGAGACTGAGCAGCCCGGAGATCTCTCTCGCTCTCACTCACCATTTATATCTTTCTCTCTCATACACACACATTCTCGCTCTATCTCTCTGCCTCTCTCATTCTTCTGTTTCTCTTTGTTTTCTCCTTTCTCATCTTTCCCCTTTCTCCCTCACTTCTTATTTGTTTGTCTTCCTCTCTCTCTTCAATTCATCTTTCTCTCTCTCTCTATGTCTCCCATACACCCCCTCTCTCTATCTTTCTCTCCTCTTTCATTCTCTCTCTCTACTTACCTGTATCCTCTTGCTCCTTGCATTCTTGTTCTCTCTCCACTCTCTTCCACTATCTCCCTTCTTTATCTCTGTATCTCTTATAATTATGGTCCTACCTTCCTCTCCCACCCTCTCCTCTCTCTTTTCCCCTCCTCCTCTCTCTCCTTCTCTGTCCCTCTCTCCATCCTTTCTCTCTCTTGCTCCTCACTCTTTGTGCGCCATCTGCCTCAATCTTTCTGTTTACTACTCACTCTCTCTCAGTCCACTGTTTCTCCTTTATTTCTTCACCCCTGCTATTTCTTTCTCAATCCTCCTCTCTCCTTTTTTTCTTCCTCTCTATTATTTGTCTCCATCTTGCTCTCTCTTTATGTCTTCTCTCCCTTTTAGCCCTTTTCTCTGTTCTAAACCTGCTTTCCTTTTCTCACATCTTCTGTCTGTGTCTCCCTCCCTTTCCCTCTCTACTTTCTTCATTTTCTCACTCTCCCACATCACACATTCTCTTCATATACCTCCTCATACCAGGCTGCAGGTCAGTAGGGTATTGTAAATTAACCTCATTTCCAGCAGTCATGACTCGTGCTGTGACGTGTGGATCTGTGGTTTAACTCAGATCTCCAGAAGACTGACGTCACACTGTGTCACGCTCCACAAACCCTTCCTGAGGGACACAGTGTGTCTTAAAGTTCTTCTCTGTATCAGGGACTAAACAGAACAGACCCATAAGCGTAACAATAATAGCACAAGCAAACGTTTCTCACAAGAATAACACAAGCAAACATGTTTATTCCGTTCAGCAGCAGAAGACAAAAAACAAATACAAACATGAGTTAAATACCAGAGTTCACTCCTCTGGTAAAAATATCTGTACAAGGGAATCAAGCCTGAGAGTCGAGGCAAAAAAGTCAAGTCCAATGAGCAAACAAAACCAAAAGATGTTGGACAAGAATCAGGGCCAAGAAAAAAACATGCATTAAAAAAAAAGTCAAACCAGAACAACAAACAGGATACAAAACCACTGAATATGCAGGATAGTCCACAGGCAGTACGTCACAAGGGTGAATACAGATACGAGGATCATATGTAAATTATAAGGACAGAAGTATTGTGATGCGTGACCATTACACCAACAGGGTCACTAATGATGTTGCATTCAAATACATATGTTTATACACAGTGGGTCCCCTCTTTGCAGCTTCCACTCTTCTTGGCTTTCCACAAGTTTCTATAGTAATTTGTGCCCATTCATTATGTAGATCTTTTGTGAGGTCAGGCACTGATGTTGGACGAGCAATCTTCATTCCAGTTCATCCCAAAGGTGTTGGATGGTGCTGTGGTCAGCTCTGTGTGGGCCAGTCAAGTTAGTCTAAACCTAATTCAACCAAGCATGTCTTTATGGACCATGCTTTGTGCACTGAGGCATAGACATGCTGGAATAGAAAAGGTTCTTCCCCAAACAGTGTCCACAAAGTGGGGGCCGTGGTCCAAAATGTCTTGGTATGCTGAAGCATAGGTGGGACAAACCTCTAGGCTGATGCAAGCAGAGTTGGGCAGTATGTTGAACATTTGTATTGCGTATTGTGAAGGTTTTAAGATTCGTGATGTTTTCCCCACATTGTCCACCCTTAGTTGCAAGCATTTCTTTGACAGCAGTGACTGCATTATTTGCATGTTTCTCCTCCAGCAGTGTGTTATTCCTGTGCCTTCCTCCTTTAATCTCTCTCCCTTTCTCACCCTTTCTCTTTCCATCTCTGTTCTCATCCTCCTCCATGCCTGCGTGTGTGTGTGTGTGTGTGTGTGTGTGTTCCTCTACAGGGAATAGCAGAGAGCCTACAGGCTTGCTGCCCTTCCACTCTCACAGACTGACTGGCTACAGTGTGTATTGGCTACATTGTGTACTGTGTGTGTGTGTGTGTGTGTGTGTGTGTGTGTGTGTGTGTGTGTGTGCGAACGAGAGAGAGAGAGAGAGAGAGAGAGAGGCGGCTTCTCTCCCTCTTTGATG
>JBBPDC010184838.1:0-15534 GCA_037974485.1 Hemigrammopetersius urotaenia | reverse complement strand
TGGAGCAACTTGGGGTTAAGGGTCTTGCTCAGGAACCCAATGGTGGTGCTGAAGGTAGGATTCGAACCCATGACCTCCACCCCTTGCTAACTCTGTGCAAAAGGCCTAAAGTTGCAAGTCAAATCCCAGCTAATCGCTTCACTCCAGTTCAGGGGAACACAGGTTGCCTGAGTTGATGTTTTTTTTTATCTCAATACTGGAACTGAAGTAATCCAAAACCCCTAAAGCTAGAAAGGTGTGTGTGTGTGTGTGTGTGTGTGTGTTTGGGGGGGGGTGTCTACTAGATTGCCCTAGTGATCTTTATTTTATTCATCTATGCTGCAGTGATCTTTCAAGTGGTAAAACATTACACTAACGCTGGATTATGCAGGGACCACAATATCACAGCTTAATCACTTACTGGCCTCAACAGAATCCTTTTGAATTTCTAATGTAAAATGAGTTCTTACAGATCTGATCAAGAGGAAAAAAAAATTACACTGTCACTCTAGGACAAATTATGCCACAACCACAATATCGCTGTTTAATTCACTTGCTGGCCTCAACTGAAATCATAACGCAAATATGCAACTTTCTACAGATCTTAAAAAAAACAAAAAAAACCCACACACCGTCACTGTGTGGCTCACACCATGTTATCACTTTACCTGTATTTAGTCTCTACAGACATAAAAGCACACAGCAGTGCTCCTTTAGCTCTGTTTAAAACTGGAGCTGTGCCAAAGATAGCAATCCTATGCTTTTGATGCAGCTTTTAAAGGAACATATTGATAAAAAGAGCATGAGCAGTGGGGGGGAAACTGGTGTTGTGTCTAAGCTATGGCGCTGAAATGCTGAGATTCCAGGGATAAGAAACAGTTGAAAAAGCAGCATTGCTATCAGTTTTAGGGAGGCGATCCTGAACCATGAAGTCCTCTGTGTGTAGCCTACTGTTTAATTCTCTCATATGTGGTTTATCTGCAGACACATGACTCTGAAATATGCTCCCCTATCTTTGACATCAGACACACAACATTAGTGTTTTTTGTGTCATTCCTAATCAAATCTGATGGGTGGTCAGCAGGAACTGTATTTGGTAAAGTGAAGTTAAAGAAAGGCTGAAAGGAAATACAATATTTCTGACGGAACTGAGGGAGCTGGGCTGTAGGAGTGAAAGGGAATATCAGCTGTCATCTGTGATAAGAGGAGGCATATTTCCTGCCCGTGAATGGACGTCCGGAAGCAAGCGGCATTAGATCTGCTGGTCTGTATGACTGATAGCTATCAGAGGTCTAAGAACACAAGCCTGCCGGTGTGAAACTTGCTATGGATTGGAGCCACTTCACCGATAACCATCGGATACACATCAGTCACCTGAGCTCTTTGAGCGGGGCTTTAATTCTTGTTTTCTATAGATCTCCAAAATTCCTGCCTAAAGCTAGCCTTTCCCTTGGATGTATGTTTCACGTGTCTCCATTTCAGCTCTTAATGTAGATGAGCAGAAACTATAGTAACCAGCTGTCAATATGACAAAAACATAGCCCAACTCCCACACATACATATTTACACACACTAATATATACACAGAAAAAAAGCTAGAAAATTGGTCTGAAAATCTGTACCGAAAGTGTGACAAGTCCGGAGCTGTCTGTGCTGGAAAGAGATAATTAGAAAGGAAAGCCCTTGGAACCACTTCAGACAAATCCACTAACCTCCAGCCTTAGCATGAACGAACAGACTCTCCCTCCCTCAGACTGACCAGAAGATTTCAGACCTTTCTTGAGGTGAGTGGAAACGTTTTGTTAAAAATGAGCATGACTGGTCCACACTTCCGATCAGACATCAGCTGTTAGAGGGGTAACGGGGCGGAGGGACGGGCAGCTCGACCAAGCAGGACCTGAGCACTGAAAGCTTTACTTTCCCTCATTTTCTCTTTTAATGACCAAGACCAGCAGCCGAGTTGGAGGAACAACCGACCTAACTTAGAAAAATTTACCGGTGACAGCTCCTGAATCCCGACTGAATAAAAGGGCTCCAGACTGACAGCTCCAGGTGGAGCACGACACGGGCAGGTCTCTGCCAAGACTTTCAGAGCGAAACCACAGCCCAACAGTGAGTTCATGCGGGCAGCAGGTAAACATACAGCAGCCACAAAGCTTTCTTACCTCATTAGCACTTTCTGGGTCTGGATCTCCTCCGTCGTGGTGGTGGCAGCGGGTTGCTAAGTGCGGCAGAGGGCAGCAGCACACCCACAGACTACAGCCCACACTAAAACCTCCAGCTCAACCCACCTCAGCTCATCCCCCTGCAGCACGCAGACTGACATCACACTGGGACTGAACAGGCTCATGCAGCATGGACTAGCTCCCTCTAGACATAGCCCACAGTAGTCCAAAACATTTAGATTCAGCTCTGTACCCCTAAAGAGCACAAAGGCTGGAAAAACAAAAGATGGGCTTCCATGGGCTGACCTGGATAGTGGAATTCCAGTAAATGATTAAAACCACTTTAAAAGCCAGTGTCTCATTTGCTTAGTATTTCTTCAGTCACAATGCACTCATCATTCAACCTCTTTCTTCTCCAGCATGGGGCGTTGTTACTGCGCCTTAAAGACTGATATGTAAATGATCTGTTTTGATTGGTTGCTTGTATTGTGCCTCATACAGGAGTTCAAGTCCATATGAAGTTACACTTGCAGTCTTAGCTAGCCCTTAGGCCTCAGTACAAGGGCTGGGGTTCAGGCTGAATAGATAGATCTTAAACTTTTGTTTTTTGTAACAAAAAGCATGATTCAAAGCAACTGAATTTGCTTAGTTTGCAAATTCGTACTGAAGAGTATATGGTACTTTAATAAACTTTAAAACAAAAAATAAACTTCCAAAGATTTCATTATACCCTAAAAACAAAAAAATCCAAATATTGCACGCAGTAAAGATACAAAAACAAATCAACTGAGCAATACAAAGACCTTTATTAAAACTTCAACTAAAAAGGTCAAAGGACAATCTTATTTCTTGAAATCAGAAAAAAAAAAAAAGATACTGCTTTTCAGTATCAGAGCTTTTCAGTTCTATCCATAACTGGCACTCTAATGAAATTTTGGCCTGCATGTTACTTTTGTAAACCATACAAAAATAGACTACACTATATGAACTGAAGAACACATGAACAGAAGCAAACACCTCTAACAATTTAACTGTAAACTTCCAGTCACACCTGACTATTTTTGGTTTCCTGCATTCTGTTTCACCAGAAGTACAATCAGCTCCTCGATATGGTCAACCTGAGAGGAGGGGGAGGGGGAGGGAGGGAGAGAGGGAGAGGGAGAGGGAGAGGGAGAGGGAGAGAGAGAGAGAGAGAGAGAGGGAGAGAGAGAGAAATTAGCTTAGACATTTGATTATTTATTTATTTATTTTTAAAGGTTAGAAGACAAACTAGTTCCCACCTTTTGTTTAAGGGCATCACAGCAGCATGAAGACACTGAACCTGGGAATATGAATTAACGGCAAAGATTTAAACCAAATTCAGAAGCTTTTTCAGAACAATGTATAATAGCTGAAAACTGACCCTAAGACTACTGATAAACATAGAATGTAGGTATGGATTAAATGTCAGTAACAGTTAAACCTCGATCATGTTAGTATGTTCTTGAGTAATACAGTCCAGACTAATTCAATCTTCAGAATTTGAACTACCTACCACTACTGATGCCCTTTGAACCTGTATTGGCCTGTAGCTCCTTATTCTCCACACTGGTCTTCACAGCGCTCATTTTTTCTGAAATCAGACATAACAAATGTTAGAGAACTCGACCGCCATATATGATGACAAGGCTCCTTGCTAAATAACAGCTTTGAGCTATAGACAAAAAAATATCCAGGTGGGACAGCAACTGTGCAATTAAGCCATGTAATATGCATTTCTATGGCAGACAGATTTAGAGGATGTTTTTCCAAGTATTACCAAAGCTGTCAAAGACCTTAAGTAACCAAACACTTACTTTCTCACTTTAATTTTGTCTCAATTTGCTGGCCACCCCCAGTGTCCTGTTATTCACTCACTGCATTAAACTACACAAGCCTTCTGGATCAACTCACATCAAAACCCTTACATTTTCCTCATGCACACAAGCGGTTCAGGTTCATTCTGAGAAGTAACCATGTGGAGAAACTGTACCATGTTAATATACAGCTGTATATTAACATGGTAGTAAGTTATTATACAGCACAAAAAGCATGTATATCCCTTCACTGAGTGGGGTCAAAAGCCCTTGGTATCAAAAAGGGACCTCAAAAATACAAAATTCTTAACAGATCAGTTGAACCTAATAAAGCACACAGTAAGCAATTTAACTTTAGTTAAATTAGCATGCCAATGACAATGGGGTTATGCAGTATTTGTACTTAATTTCATTAGTTGGTCATGCAATTACAGATAGAGGCCAAACACTCAATCAAAAGCCAGTGCAGAGGAGTATTCTCACACATGCTGTTCATGTATGGTGAGTAAATGAGATGTGGCAAACCCACGCTTTAGATATTTAGTATTTTTTATTTGCTAGGATTCATTTAAAAGACTTTTACATCATTTCAAATCTTAAAACCTGTCCTGTTACACATCGACATAGATATATACCCATATCTCGACACTCAGGTTTTGGCTTCTCAGTGTCTGAAGAAGCGTGTCCTGCTGCCATGGATGCGCTGCCAGCCTGAGGACCCTCCTTACTGCAGACCTGTTTCTGCAGGGACAGCTCTTCCCCTGCAGCCTTTTCTGGATGCTTACGCAGAGTTTCGAGGACACAGGAATTAATGCTGTTCCCTCCTTTATCCATGAGTTGGGTAAGCTTCAGCAGGTTAAAGGTTCCATCAAAACCCTGCACAGTGATCATTATCTGGCCTCTCACTTGAACCACAAAGAGTTCTAGAACCTCAGGAGGCCACACAGTAGGGAAATGCTCTTTACCTACAAATAAATCCATAAAGAAATGATCACTCTGGTTAACACTTGTAAACTCTAAATATCCGCAGTCACTTCTATAGAACAGCAGTTCCCACCGAAAGCCCTCACATAAAATTTGAATGAACCACCAGCATATCATTAGTGTTTTTACCTGAAAGAGCACATCTGGCGATCTGAAACGGATGCTTCAGAAGCTCTTTAGGGATTGGCAGAATGCAGGAGATGGGAATCTTCTCACAATTTCCATAATCTGCATAAATAACGTTTACGTGTGTGTTCGTTGTATCCAGTACCACCGCCCTATACCACTTCTTGTCACCTAAAAGAGGAAAGATTTAGGACATTTAAATAATTGTGTGTAATAAGAAAACATGACACTTTTCTAAACCAGTTTTTCATGCTGATTTTAGATCCACTTTCAGTTTTTTGTCACGTCAACTTTTTAAAATTATGAGTAATTAGATTTGCATGTGTTTTTTATTAAACAGCAGGCACAAATCAAGTAACTTTGTAACTTTTGAGGAACAGTATTCTCAGTGTGAAGTCAGACAGGCCACACTGTGGCATAGATGATTAGTGTCAGTCAGCTACCACTGTTTCTTCAAAAACGCTCAGCACATGATTATGTTAATTATGTTAACCATTATGCAATATATAACTAGCTCCATCACAAAAACTATGTGCGGGAAAAATTTGAAATCAGCATGAAAAACACTACAAAACCCACATAAACATCTGATGATTTTGACTTGTTGATCTGTGTTATAGCTAATAAACTCAAACATCTTTGAAAGATCCATGAAGGCACCAATCACTGTTAAAACACACAATCCAAAATGAACACAGAAGCTGCTAAAAATTCTTTACTTCCCTCTACATTGGAACGCTCTCTATAATTCCTACATCCACACTGTCGTTGAAGAGCAAAAGCACACACCAGAAGTGTGTAATTATTTTAGGACAGACATGGAATTATTGACCAAGACTGGAATTCCACTACTTTATTTGTAAAACAGTTTTTACTGGGAGTCATCTGTTCTTTAAGAGTCACCTGGTGTTTCATGGGGGAAATCTTTTCACATTAAACAAAAAATCCTGACTGTTTTTAGAGTACCTCCACAGGAAGAGAAAACTGTCTCCCCTAAGCAATGCTATTGCAGACACCTTATAATTTGAAGCCCTTATAGCACATAGCACAACATTACTGTTTAGACTTGGTGCCTTGGTACTGCCAGTCTGACAACAGTTAAGGCAGAGGCTGATGTTTCAGTGTGAGTGACCTGAGAACTGTGCACAGCAGGCAGCTCCAGGCAAAGGAACACTCTTGCTGCTCTCAGTCTGTCTGCTGCAATACTTTGCCACATCTGTCATGACTGCCTGCAACACCTCAGTGTTCACTGCAGAAGGGAAGGCAAACAAACTCAAGATTAGTATACAAAGCAACTCTACCCACAATGAAGGCTGCAGTCTTCCCTAATATGTGAAACCAAGATCAGACTCTCACTTTCTAGCCAACAAAATCATTAGTATCAAGTTTGGAAAAGTATTAAAACAACACATCAACTCACCTGCTCTAGGATTCATCACATAGAAAAGACTTGGGCTGGTCAGCGCTGCTACCTGTGGCCGAAAAGACGCCCCAAGAGGTAATTCCATAGTCTTCCAGTCCAAAGGAAAGGAGGCAACTAAGTTGCATCAATCCACAGCAAAACAAATGATGACAAATAAGTGAAAAAAATCAATCAACTTTCATGACTTCTCCAAGATTCTTTGTAGTGGACAAAGTTTACTGAAAACCAAAGCTATCAAAGACAAAAAAACTAATGTCCTTCAGGACAGAAATCTGGGAATTGAGTTTATGAGTACCTGACTCTGCTGAGGCAGCTCCTTGTCTAGTGACATTAGCTGGTTGCTCTGCTCTTGATGCGTTCTCAGAAGGCACAGGCATCTGTGCAGGGGAGGCATCTTTCAAACCTTGTGGTCCATTTTGTTGCGGGTTGCTCTCCTGTCCCAAAGGTCTGGCAAGCTGTTCAGAAACGAGCACAGCAGCAATGTTTTGGCCGTTGTACCTCAACTCCATCCCATATCCCCGCTCGGTGATGGTCACCACTCTCCCTTTGAGCTGGTTTCCCACACACAAAGCTTGAAATTTCTTCACTGCGGCCTCTTTCCACTGACCTCCCACAGGGTCAATTCCTACAGACAGATTTTTGACAAACAATTGAGGCAGAAAACAGGGCATTCAGATTAACTAGTAATACATTAATGATTATTTTAACACATTTCATTCAGATTTGAGGCCTATACAGCAGAATAGACATTTACATTGTATTTACAGCATTTGGCAGATCTATTAACCAGAGCAACATACATCAGCACTTTGTAGTCCACTAGAAAACATCTCCCTCACACTAGTAAGCCTAAACTTAAAATTAAGACCTGTTGGAAGACCAATATTGCACCAGATATGAAGATAGTGCTCCACTAGGGCCCATCAGATCTCTCTCTCACACACTTTTTTTTGTAGACATTTAATGTTAAGTTGATATGAACTTGTAGATGTGGACAGAAAACAGGATGTTATGTGAGGCTTCAAAACAAAATGGCATACATACAGACTTAGAATATACCTGCAAGATGACAGCGTATGGCCTGGAAAGGGAGCTTGAGAAGATTGGGGGTGATGGCTCTAAGATGGGTCACCTCTATTTCACAAGAGTTCCCATAATCCACAAAGTAGACTCTGGCCTTTCCATCGGCCTCTACACTCTGCACCATGGCCCTATACCAACGGCCATCGTCTACACATAGCAGAGAAGCTGAAGTTAACCGTTCAAGTTCAAATCAAAGTTAAGCCTAACAAACGAACAGATATAGAGGTAGCAAAGCCACAGGTGCTATGACTGACCACTGAATAGAGCACAGCAGGGTTCTCCGACAGCAGGGTTGAAAGGAGTCACCTCAGTCTCACAGTGCCTTGTAAGAGTCAAGGACAACTCTCCTAAAGTCTGAACAGCTGTCAACCATATTATGAACGAGAATATCCATGATTGACATCTCAGTGCAGATGAAATGACATTGCAGATCATAATGAACACATGGGCAACCATACCTTCTGAACTATAATCGTAGCAGTAAAATTCTCCAGGATTTTGTAGCCCACTGATTACTAGCTCCACCTCCTGGCCATCAATGGGAAGCTCAGCACAAGTCCACTCCAACTTCTCCACTTCTCAGGCATTAAGAAACATGAACACTTAATATCAAAAATGCAACATTTTAGGCATTTATGCTATTATGAAATGTTAGACATAGACAAACCAGGATTTTCAGAGATATCTTTAGCAGCTTCTTGTTTTGTCTCCCTATCACCCAGAGCAGCATAGCCTGCAGCCACCAGCATCTCAGTTACATTAGTCTGAGGATCACTGGACTCATCAACCATGGAGACCAGTGCCATTCCATCTCGCTCTCCAAGAACCTCTACTTGGATGAAACGGTTACAAACCAACCGTTTAAGCATCAGAGTCACCTCCTCTGACCATGTGTCTGAGGAAGGTTTAATGCCTGTAAAAAAAACACAAGTGCAGTTATGACTGAAAGAAATGGCACCATTGGCATTTTTCAGAAAATGCACTACTTCTCCAAGACAATTGGTATTCATTCTTGTTTGCATTGGAATACAAAAATAGAAGTCAAATCTGCTATTCCACACAGAACTCCAAAAAAGGACTGGACAAAGTTACTGATGCCCCAACTTAATATATGGTACACAGACAAATGCTGAGATTCTTGCACCTCCCTAATGAAATCCTCTCAGATTTGAAGGGTGCCTTCTCCCAACTGAGACGTCTCTCCTCATGTGTACTTCAGAAATGTCCAGGTTTGCCATAGGATGCTTTATGTCTCGGCCCCGCTGGAAGACCCATGACCATGACTCAGCTTTCTGAAATTGGGCCCTACACTGCACTACAAATTCCTTTGGAATATTAAAAACCATTCAGCCAAAATTTTTCAGTCAAAAAACAAAGCAGCCCCAAAACATCTGAGAACCTCCAACATGTTGGACAGTAGGGACTATGTTCTTTTCACTATAGGCACCATTTTGTTTCTGCAAACTTTACAATAACGTGCTTTACCAATAAACTATTTTGGTCTGTCTCTGTACCGGCAGTAGGGTGTCCACGGATCTCCTACCACAGCGTCCTGTTTCTTTCAGATCGCAACGGTCAGTGTGAGCTGACACCGTTGTATGCTGTCTGCAGAACAGCTCGATTTTGAATGGCTGTGAACTTCTTAAAGTTGGATGCAAGATCATTACAGAGATCAACGCTATCACACAATTTTGGTTTATTCAATTCTGAGACAACACATGCCTCCTCTTCTCCATTCTCATTTAGAGATGGTAACTATACTGTGCAAGAAAAATTTGAGATCTTTGCAAAAGTTGCAAAGTAACAATTTACCCAATTCAAGCATTTTTGACACTTTGTTGCTGGTTTCAAGTGGCAAGCTACACATACAAACAGGAAAATTGTTTATATAAGTTAAGCTGAGGAGCAGTGTTGATCTCTGCTGCTACTCCTTTTGCTGGGTGTCCGAGTGCAAATCCTCAACAAGAGCTTAAATATACGCAACTCTGCTTTACCTGCTAGGGCACAGGGGATTGCTTGAGCAGCCAAAGTTAAATGATCCAAGCTGATGGGTTGCAAATGATTCAACTGCACTTCTTCTGAATTTCCAAAGTCTATGTAGCCCACACAAACCCGATCCTCTGATGAGTATGCCAGAACTTTGGCTCTATACCACTGCTTGTCTTCTGTAATGCAAGCAGGGAAAAATGTATATAAATACATATGTATATAACACAGAATACCAAGTAACACTCAAAAGGATATACAGAGCTCTATAAGTGACATTTGATGAAGTGTGTACATGTACCAGTGATGGCAATGGAGAACCGGTTTCATAGTTTGATCCTTCAGAATTGTATGACTGAGGTTATCGCAAATATATTAGAACATTAGTGTCCTTGAGCAAGACAACACTCCAGGAGGACTGTGCCTGTAACTAATGACTGTAAATCACTCTGAAAAAGAGTGACGACAACTGTAGCTCTTTATTTGATTTGTTTTATTATTGCTATTTTATTACCATTTTATTATGTCAGCCCCCCCCCCCCTTAAAAAACATCTGTTGAGAGTTAACACCTGGCACATGCTATTCAATGATAGTGGTAGTTCGGCCATGTCTCACCTGAGAAGAGAGAACAGCAGACAGTTCCAGCAGCAGGCCTGAAGTTCACACTGGTTGGATTCCTAGTACAATGTTCTCTCAGACTCAACTGTAACTGTTGGATAGCACCTGCACAGACAAACGTTTTCAAACATCATAAACTACACAATGGAATGCAGCACTTCTAGAACAGATTAATAGAACAGATATGGTGGTGGCAATCAATGCTAAAATCACACCAGAACTCTCAAAGATGAAAGATTCGGTCATACTGTATCTCTTGAGGACTATAATGACTCTCAAAAGCACTTAAAGCACCTCGGAAAATAAACAACTCACTGGTATTTTCTAGCTTTTGGCAGATGATTTCTGAAGGAGACTGAAGGTGGGTGACTACGGCTGTGAAGGTGTCTCCCACTCCTTGGGTTAGTGGCTCTGGTGGCTGAGCCTCAATGTTCTCAATCTTCCCAAAAGACAAACGCTTGAAGTTCTCAAACGGTGCAGTCAGCAATGATTCTTCAAGAAACAGAATAGAAGTTTTAAAAAGGTGCTGAACAATTCAACTTACCATGAAACAAAAACCAAGGCATACAGGTCGGTAACTCACTGCTATCCGTTTGCAGTTTAGAAGGCATGTCCTCTTTCATGGCATAGCCTCGGTCAATTAAGATAGTACTCAGGTTTTTACCTACGGAATAAGAGCAAAATAAACCTCTGAATGGTCCTATATACACACACAATAACTTGACTATTTCAAATAATGCCCTACCAAGTGTTGGCAGAGTGAAATCTACAGCAATCAGTGTGCCATTGTTCAAGGTGTCCATGACAATGAAAGTTAGGTTCTTCTCTGCAACCAGCTGTCTCATATCAAGAAAGCATTCGCCTGTCCAGACGCTCGTCACTGACTTGACCCCAGCAACACAGCACTGTAAGGCCTGCAAAGTTCAGTTAACAGTGTAAACCATCTGACAATAGATCCATGGCCATTACATCATACCACTCTACCATGTAAAGCTGACAAAGAAAACAAACATACACATGCTGGTGCAAGATCAATGTTTTCTGCCAAGGAACAAATCTTGTCAAACGTGACCTCTTCCTCATTTCCAAAGTCTATGTAGAGTATTTTTGCAGTTTGCCGATCCAAATCAACAGACTCCACATGACCTCGATACCAATTCTGAAGTGAGACAAAGGAATTAACACAGGTTTTAAAAGCATTGCGGGGGGAGAAAACCTGCTACCAAACCTTCCTTATTTACTCAAACAAAACGGCATGAGTAACCTGATCGAGGGAAAATTTGACTGCGCAGAGTTCCTCAACTTCAGGTATGTATTTAACAGCATGTGAGCTGCCATAGGTCTTCTGCAGCTCCAACGATATAGTCCTCAGGGTCTCTACCATCTCCACAGACTGGATGTGGATGAAGAACTTTCCAGGACTTCTCAGCTCCACCACAATCCCCTGTAAATGTACAGAAACAATTAGCTACAATGAAAACAAATTTTAAAAAAAAGCAGCAATTCTAACGTATACATACCTGCAGTTCATCTCCTTTAGAGAGGACACTCTTTCGCAAATCACGCAGGAAAACTCTCTTTGGCTTAACCACATTGTTGTTTATCTGGGAGGAAGAATGTTTAAGAGCACTTCATGCAAAAAGATGTAATAGTTGCGGTTCATATGCAAGTAAGGGATTACAAGAGCAAAATTTAAATACCTCCAAGACAGTAGGTCCACTTCTGTAAGGTGAGGTCAGGCATTCTTTGGATTTATCACTGATTAAAAGTCAAACAAAATATCAAACATCAAAGGAAAAAAATTGGTTTCTGTCACATCCTATCCCACTTGAATATCAAAGCCTTGCAATATCCATACCTTGCACTGTTTTCGGGGTTACATGGTTTGCATAAATGCCGATGGGCCTTCCAGTCCTCGGACTGACAAGCTACAGAGCAGTAGCATGTCTTTC
This sequence comes from Hemigrammopetersius urotaenia, assembly GCA_037974485.1. Taxonomy (NCBI): domain Eukaryota; kingdom Metazoa; phylum Chordata; class Actinopteri; order Characiformes; family Alestidae; genus Hemigrammopetersius; species Hemigrammopetersius urotaenia. The sequence goes on along the minus strand of JBBPDC010184838.1, from coordinate 3,382 downwards.
TGCAGCCTGTGCATCTAAGATTACCTATGATGTCAAACATGTCAGTTTAGAGACACTGTAAAAAGGGGGCATGTTAAATTATTAATGCTGGGTAGCAATGTTTACGTGCAATTAATCGCATTGTTCTGTGCAAAAGTAAATGGTTCAAAAGTAGTGTATTGCGCACTTTTTTAATGTACATATTTTTAAAGTACTGATATATGCAATCGTGCAATTTGCAAAGTGCAATTAACCTTTGGTTTGTAAATACTTTAAACAAATAAGGAGCTTTTTAACAGCAGTGTTCCTTTTAACACAGCCCCACAGCTGCAGTTCATATTATTTCTTATAAATTTGAACTTCAACATTAATGTAATCAAATCAAACATAAAACCAAAGCTATTTTTCACTGCAGGGAATTTTATCTAGTTTGTTATAGAAAGTTATCCTCAGAGTCCAGAGCATGGGGGCCAGAACCATTATAGCAGCTGGAAAGAGGGACCAGCGTATATAATGTATATAAATGGATATAAATGCTGTCATTGAAGTGTCCCTGTTGGTGTAATGGTCAGGCGGCCCATTACTTTTGTCCATATAAAGTAATGCGCGCAGCACACTGCGCTTTACATGTCTCCTGGTTTTTACGGGAGTCATTTTCTCACTTATTTTGTCCACATTATAGAAGACAACTAGCCGGTACATATAGCGCTTCCTACTGTGCACACCAGCACAAAAAAGCAACAAACTTTAAAAGCATTTTTTAAATAAACTTGCGTTAATGCACGATAAAATAACGGTCTGCGTAAATAACGCGTTAACGAATCAAACTGTACCCACAATCATGCCTATACTGCACTGCTTTCATTATTCACACAATTCACAGTCACACTGAACTGTTGTCTTAAACAACTGACAACGTAAACACTCCTCTCACATACTGCACACCCTGTTCTGCTATTATTCTTTGCATTTATTGATGTCTACCTCCATTCTGCATTTCTGCACACCTAACGCCTCCACTTCTAGAATACAGTATCTGTCAAAATTGTATTCAAATAACAGCACTAAACGTTGTCTTCTTGTTTTGTTGCTAGTGCTTTTCTTGCACACACTCTCTTGCTCTGTGTATTTTGTCATATCTGCATCATTGTCAATATGGCTGTAATGACATTAAACCTACTTGACTTGGTAAACCATTTGAAATGCATTCATTCAAATGATGTCCCCACCTTGCTGACTGCAGTAGTTACATAAATTCACCATCACCGGGGCAGCCAAGGGTTCAGCCATCTGTGAAAAGTTATCAGGTTGCAAAAATTATACTGGGCCATATACAGGACCAGTCGAAAGTAGAAGACTGATCTGACATCTAACAACTTGATGCATATAAGAATAAACATTACACATACAGCCTTGTTCTTAACTGCCATCGCCCCATTTTCCTTTTTGTTGGCTTCAGCTTTGAAGACAAGTGAGCAAAATGTTAATAAGCATAACGGACCACAGCGAGAGCATATATTTTACTCTCTTCTAAAGCATACCATCCAAACTGTTGGTGGTCTGAGGCAATTCTTGGGCTACACTGAGTCCAAAGTCGTTTAAGACTGGGTTTGGATTTCTGATCACTAAACCAGGTCCAGTGGCAGGTCTTCGCAGAGGAAGATTTGGCCTGACCAGTGATGGAGAAAAGGCCCGGTTCATTATGTCCAGCTTCGTTGTTCTCTGAAAGGCACATAAAACATCAAAAAGAAAAAAACGTTTTAAAAACTGTTCTAAAATATATTTAGAATTATATTTAGAACTTGTATAGAACCTCATTTTTGTATTACATTTAGAACGTTTTTATAGAACTACATGTGGTTTTCAGGCTAGTGTAACAGGCCTTAGTGGAAGCTAGCTAAAGCTCAGAACTCTTTTCAAACGCATTATTTACTAAAATATGGAAAAACACATTGGTGCTAATTTAAATGTACCTTAATGTGATGTTAAACATCGAAAATCTACGAGCTATATGTCGAAAGATACAGGTCTAAGTAAATTTAGCATATATGACTAGTTAAGCTAGCATTTCAAACAAGTATTAAATATTAGTCCAAACAGAAAGATGCCGAGAGCATGAAGAAACGTCCTTATTTTCAGCTAATGGAGTTTCTGTCGAATTAACCACAAACAAAAATTTACATAAATGCACCTTTATGTCTGTTCAAACGGCCTTACACACGGTCCGAGGATGAAAACGCGTGGGAAAACCCAATTTCAACTGCTCCACAGTAGACCTGCGCTGTAGAAGACACGGAAAGCAGGGAAGACGCTTGCATATTTACTAAGAAACCACAGCTTATAATGCTACTCAGATGATATCAGAAACTGCTGTTTTTCCCCTTGTAAGTTTTCCTTGTTATATCTTACAGACTAGGAGACAAAATCGACGAATATACTCTATATTAGCAAAAGTATTGGGACACACCTGTTTTTCAGGGTTTCGGCTATGCCCATTACTTCCAGTGAAGGACAATCTTAATGCTTCATCATACCAAGTTTTTGCCGCTGCTTTACATTAATATTTTTGTTAGTCTGAAAAACACAAATAGCCAGTCATGACTACATTCATGAACCTGATTACAGAAGGATCCGGTTGCACCTGGTCACTCCTCTTGAGTATCAGGATTTTATCTGGATGAGACTGAACCACATCAAAATTCAGGTGAAAATACGTTTAAAACATTCGTTTTAAGAGAAATTCGTTTACTCAAACTCCTCCAGAGTACCAAGAGACGCTCGAGCCACGTGTTACAGCAACTTAATTGAATCCGTCTATCAACCAAAACCCCGCAGTGCTGTCACAGCGCCCCCTGATGTTCGGCTGATGGAAGCGACCACCCTTCAGCCTTTAGTAAGATAACACTAGTCCCACAGGTGGGAAATTTGCTGTGTTGAAGTAGAATAACCAGTAGAATAAAAGCTATTCAAGGCAAAATCGTAATATAAGAATACACTTTACAAATAACACATAAACATAAATATAGAGCAACAGTACAATCCTTTACAGAATTAGACAACATACAGTGCAGACAACATGAGCAGTCACAACAGTAGCGTGAATGAAAACATTATTATGACTTACTGTATTCTAGCAGAAATGTGCATAAGTGTAGGGGTAGACAGCAATAGATAATTGTGCAAAAATAGCACATAGCAGTAACAGGATTAGAAAAAATGTACAGTATATATATACAGTGGCAGATGGGGCTAGGTTTTTATACCAGAACAGTTTAGTGTGTGTATACAGTGTGAATAGGAGAAAGGAAGCAGTTCAGTTCAATTGTGAAGTCCACAACTGTTTCTTACCTGAAAAACAGCTTAAATCCGAGTCAACTATTTAACCAAGATACTGCAGTCAGAG
>JBBPDC010184830.1:0-15535 GCA_037974485.1 Hemigrammopetersius urotaenia | reverse complement strand
CACACACACACACACACATACACACACACACACACACACACACACACACACACACACACACACACACACACACACACCAAGCAAAAAACACTTTGACTCCTGTCCCCTTTTTGAATGTTGTGATGGTCAGACTTTTTAAATGGTCAGACAGACACATTAAATCAGGCATTTACACACACACACACACACACACACACAGTGAGGAAAGCGGATTGAATGAAATGCGCAGACATGCTGGGATGAAGAGAGAGAGAGAGGAAAAAATCAAATCACCCAAAGAGCTTTTCTCCAACCTGAGCAGGTCAGAGACGCGTTTACACTTCAGACGACTTGTGGCGGTTTGGCTCTCCTCCTCACGTCCAACCGAACCTGTCCTAGCCTGTTCTCACACCTTGCCTGTTCTTGACACCTTAACTGGGAACACTCACAGCAAACAGACCGGAGTGCGCTGTCCGTGGTTCTGAAGACCCTGAACAAGGTGAGGTGTGCTCTGTGCTGAAGACCCAAACAAAGCGAGGTTCAGAAATGAGAATGCAAATGTTACCCTCTCATCTGAAAGTGCTTCAGCTGCAGCACACACACTTAGCCCACCCGTCCCTCCATTCAACACAAACACCATTCTTTCAGCACACTCCGTTCACAAATGCCACTGCAGCGATGGACCATTAACAAACTCCGTTCCTGCTGGGGCTCCATGAAGTGTGTGTGTGAAGGTGATTCCTCAATCAATAAATGGTGATAGATCAGAGCTGATCAGAGCTGATCAGAGCAGGGCAGTTACCGCTAGTGTTCAGGCTGCAGTCTGCCCTCCATCTGCATCAAATCCATCATCATAATCCTTGTTAATCTGAAAGAGTGTGTGAGCTCCTACCTCACACACGCTCCGCTAACGACTCTCCGCAGGCGACACACACTGTGGCGATAAGTCTGCTCTTCACCATGGCAACCAGAGGAATCTGAATCAGGCTGTGTCTCTGCACACTCCTTTTCTTGCTCTCTCTTTCACTCTCTCTCTCTGTCCTTGTCTGTCTGTCTCTCTCTTTCTTTATCTCTCTCTCTCTCTCTCTCTTTCTCTTATTCATTGAACCTAAAGGATATTTTATTAAATATAGATACTTACATATATAACACATATGGGACATATTATTATACAAACATCCACCAATACATTTAAATGTATGTTATATTTGAAATAAAAAATTGTGTATTATTTGTGTGTGGGGGTGTGTGGATCTGTGTTTGTGTTGGTGTGCGCGTGTGTGCTGTGTCATTGCTTTAGATGGAGTTCGGATTAACCATCACCGGATTAGAGGCCACTAAAAGCACAAAAATTATGATGTGGAACTGCTGGATACACATACACGAGTATTACACACACACACACACACATATGTATATATATATATATATATATATAGTATGTATAAAACCATGTAATAAACTATAATTAATAATGTTATTACAGTGTATTAAGGACAGACTGTATCTTGAAATATATATTACACATGTGGCAGGTTATTAATTTAAACTCCATCTAAAGCACTGACACCACACACACATACACAAATGCACACACATATATACGCATACATCCACACACATCCACATACAAAATAATACATCTATGTGAAGTAATAGTGTAGTAATAATCACATGCCAAATATGTAATATAGTACAGGATATTGTATGTCCTTAATACATTGTAATAACATCATTAATTACAGTTCATTACACAGGCAATTATACATTTAATTATATAGTTAACTACACAATATGTTCTGGACTTCTTTCTGTTTGTTTTGAAGTTTAAAATGTTAAAACTTGATAAATATGCTTTAAAAAGTGATGTCCAACAAGACACCACTAATTAACTCCCTTTCTTTAATGAGTAGGAATGTAATGAGGTGTGTCTGTGCTGTGGAGCTCAAAGCTTGTATTGGCACTTCTGTCTTCAGGCTCCACCCACTAGTGTGTTTTACTAATGTTCAGCTTCACAAAACCCCTGCCAACAGTCTTTTTCTCTCTAATCTTTCTCTCTCTCTCTCTCTCTCTCTCTCTCTCTCTCTCTCTCTCTTAGTCTCTCTCTCCCTCATGCTCTCTCCCTCTTTTTGTCTGTCTGTCTGTCTCTCCCTCTCTCCCTTTCTCTGTCTGTCTGTCTGTCTGTCTCTCTCTCTCTCTCTCTCCATCTCCCTCTCTCTTGCTGTCTCTATCTCCCTCTCTCTCAATCTCTTTCCCTGTCTCCCTCTCTGTATCTCTCTAACTAATCTCTCTCTCTCAGTCTCTCTCTCTCTATCTCTTTCTTTCTCCCTCACTCTCCCCGGTGTTAGGGTACATTAGTGAACTCAGCGTCAGGACCATCTGTGTGAGGGAACTCTTCTCCTTGCTCAGCTCTTGCCATTGCAGAGCTTTGTTGTGATAGTACTGGGGGTCAGGGATTTTTAGATTTGGATTTGAGAGCAATCTCCATTCCTCACTTCCATACAGGAGAATTGGTTCTTTAACTGGTTGAAATATTCTCAGCCAAATTTGAATTAGATGTTTGTGACCTCTTATTCCATTAGACTACATGCACTATTAAATTTGCAGTCGCTTATTTTTCTAGTAAATAACCACTACATAGTTTGGGTTGTTATTTTTTTATATTATATTATCAGGCATGGAGTGCACATGTGCTGGCAGTGAGAAGATATTTTCTGTTGTGTGAACTTCTGTTTTGTCTGGTGAACTACACAGTGGTTAAGGGGGTCCTGGAGTAAATGGGAGCGTGGGCGATGAGCATCTAAGCTCCCTGCTGATTGGAAGATTCCATGTGGTTGCCAAGCGAGGGGAAAGTTTGGTACAGTTAGTTCTTTTGTGCATCAGGGTTCAGTCATGTTCATGTGTGTTCCCCCTCTGTGTGTAAAGTGGCTCGACTGGGTGGCTATTTCTGTCCCCCATGTTTGCAGTGTAGTGTGTTAGCTTATTTTGTGAAGGTTTTTATGTTTGCGTTTAGTAATATTTCTATTTATGTTTTGTCACCCTCCTTGTTTACCGAACTGTTATTTAGTATGACTTAATATCCACTGTTTGTATTTGGGTAATAAAAGCCAGTTTCTCAATTAAACCCTCATTCCTCGTTAATCTGACAAGTGGGAATATGAACAACATTTTTATTACAACCGCCCAAAAATGTAAATTAAAACAAAAACAAAATTTCAGCCCTAAAACCTAAAATAGCAAGTGGACCTGATGTGTCACATTTTTTAAGCAAAATAACCACTACGTAGTTTAAGAATGTAATTGTTACCTTTATAGTGCCAGACAGGGAGTACACACATGCTGGCAGTATGAAGATATTTTTGGTTGCGTGAACTTTTGTTTTGTCTGTTGAGTTACCTGGTGGTTGCTGGACCAACGTTTTCACTCCCAAATAGAGCTATTCTTTACAAGATTCCAGTTTATGTAAAGTGTGAAGTGCCCACTTGTCATAAATAAACACATCACAGCACACAGTGTGAACAGTACAAAATTCCTCTGTATTTAACCCCTCCATCAAGTGAAGCAGCGGCAGCATCCATTTTAATGAATTGGCCACCACTCTGCAGCACCTTGTCTCACTCTGCATGACTCTAAGGTCAAACTCTATGCAAACCACCTGGGCCTGCTGTCCCCCACAGAGCAGGGTCTACATCAGAGTCTGGACCTACTCAAGCAGGTCAGCCAAAATCACTTTCCAAAAGAGATCCAGATCTCAGGGAAATGCATTCTGCCTCACATTATGGCCAATCATGCTGCAAACTGAGGCAGCAGGTGGCCTAGTGGTTAGGGAGTTGGCCCTGTCATCAGAAGTTTGTGTGTTTGAATACCAGGTCTGCTAGTGGCACCTCTGAGGTACCCTTGAGCAAGATACCATTCCCACACACTGTGTCAAATAGTGTCAAAGATTTTCGATGTTGAAGAAACATGCATTTTGGTTTTGTTCTGATTGCCATGCTGGTCAATTAAGCTAAAGTAAACTTTATTGTCATCTCAGCTAAATGTATGCAGTGAGACGAGATGGTATAGCTATAGATTTTTAAGAGTACAAAAAGACACATTGAATACACATACACTAATAAACTAGAAGAGAATGAGCTATTAAGTGCTGAGGGTATTTCTAACATCCAAAAAAGTGGAAAGCTAACAGAGTACTTGAAAGAAGCTTTGCCTCTTCTGCCCTGTTCCAATCATTGGATTTCAGAACCTGAGTTTATTGCTAGCTTCACCTGTGTGTTGTTCCCCTTTTGTTACATTGTTAATCAGTCTTTTCGTAGGTTACCTAGTTTATGTTTCACCTGATATAATTAGTTGCACCCATGACCTGTTGCTGATCTCTGTCACTCCTATTTATAGCCAGCCTGTCCAGAGGTCTTTGTCTGGTCACTGTCATTCCAGTTTGTGTTTGCAGTGTGCATGCTGACTCACAGCTACAACCAGGCCAGGCTCGCTTTCCATTCTTCTCAAGAAATATCCAAATCAGCCTTAGAGGATCCTGTTCCTGCTCTTGATTATCTCTTTCTATCTTGGGGATTTCCTTTGTGAAATATTAATCCTGTTTGCACTCTGGGTGGTGTTAAAGCTTTATTAGTTTTCCCAGTGAATGTGTACCACAGCTCTTCAGCTGTTTGATCGGTAGCAAGCCTGTGCTTTAGTTGGTACGTGGGTCTTGTCTTGTTTTCCTAGTTGTATTTTGTAGTCATGTCTTTGGATTCATTTGCTTATCTGTTCTTATATAGTAGAGCCTTTTAGATTGAGCATTATATGTTTCTTAACTGATCCCTGGGTTTTTCACAGAGCTCACGCTGACTCAGCTCCAAAACCAAGCCAGGCTTGTGTTACGTTTCTTTTTCCAAAACACCTCCAGATCTGCCTCTGAGAATTCTGAGCTTGTGGCAATAATCTGTCTCCTGCTCTGGTTTGGTGAAGGACTGATCTTGTTTGTAATTGGTTTTGGCATGAGAGCTTTACGGTTTTGCCCAGTGACTGTATTATCATTTGTCTTTCAGCGAGTCTGTGCTTGAGTCTGTGTGAGTGTGTATCCTCTGTGTCTTCACGGTTATGTTTTTGGATTAGTTTGTTTTGTTTGCATAACTGAACTTCATACAACCTTGAATTATAACCATATCTATCTATGCACTGGATGCGTGTGTCTGTGTCTCAGTATTTCCCCCACCAGCCCCACATAGAGAAATAACAATTCCAGTGATCTCAGAAAATGACTGTACTAGTGGACTCCTCAGTTAATGTCAACTGTATTTGTTTTCTTTTTTGTTTATTCTGAGTTTGCAGTACCGAGGGCATGATCTACATTACTTGGCTCTCTGTGTTTTTGAATAGATTATTCTCTTAATTATTTTCTAACCTGACATTATTTGTCTATTGTTTGTTTCTTAATTGTCTTAATTTACATATTTAGGTAGTTGTTCATATTCACAACTGCCACATTGATGCTTTTATTACTGTGAGTGTGTCTTGTGGTCCAGAAATGTGTCTGACAGTGTTTTGAGTGTTTCGAGTGCTGATAGCTGCCTGGAACTCTTACTTTGGCAGCGGTCAGACAGAGATGTTATTGGTTTTAACACTAAATGCACCAAAAGATAGAGGGTCTAAATTTGTAAGCATTTAATCAACTGTACTGTTACCAAGAGGCAATCAGAAAGTGTCTGTCCCCAGAGATAAACTATTATTGTCTCAGGTTCTGACCAAGATCCACCCAAGCTTGGAGAACAGATACTAGCAGTGTTCCAAAATCAAAGTGCAGTCTGACAGGCAAACAAATCTGATTCGTCATCCCAAAGAACCAAGTCCAAGAGCAGAATCCAAATGGTCAGAGGACAGAAGGGTAAACCGAATCAATGAACAAAGCAAAGGGGCCAGACTGGAATTAAAGTCGAGGAAAAAACATGCAGGGAAATTTAAACCAGTTACAACAAACGCCCGGTTTGCAGGGTAGTCCTTGGCAATACTTCCCAAATCTGAATGTGGAAGTCTGAGCTATCTCCATTAATTAGAGTCATGTGATTAGAACTCAGATGAATTAGATCTATGCATTAGGTGTCATTGTGGGGAAGCGGGACAGAGTCAATTGACAATGTACAGGCCCAGACAGAGCATCCATTCCTGTTTACCTGTGGGTCAGAATAGTGTTGGGAGAATTTAGTAATATTTCTGGGAAATTGGTGTCCAAATATATAATTGCCCTGTGCATGTGTTCAGGCCCTCATAGAAAAGAAAACTTGTTGGTACTGAGATGGGCTGTCTTGGGCTACGCTGGGCTTTTAGGGGTGAGTCTGGTCTCCTTACCCTTCCCCCGCTCCCTGGGGGCCACTACTGCTGCTGCTGCTCCTTCTGAGCCCCCCTCACAGCGACTCTTTCAGTCACTGCTAGTGCTTTAATAAAGATAAAGTCCTGAGCTAAGACAAGCCTCACTGCTCTGGAACACGATGTTTGCGTTGTGGTACACATTCACAGTCAGGAAGGTGCTGTTATCTTCCTTGCCCTCAATGACGATCTGTCTCCCATTATGGATGGCCCTCTTTCTGTGGAGTGTGTTGTGGGCGCAGAGAGCCCTGTGCCAGGCGTGTGCTGCAGGATGTTTGCTATGGTAGTTTTATTCTCCATTTGGATGGAATCTGCTCTGAGAGTTTCTGGGATTTCTCTAACACTCCTTTGCTTGTGTGTTTTTCATGTCTGTAGAGTAGTTTATTGCAAGGGGGCAGAGTTTTCTTACAGCTGTCTCAACCATGGCTCATGCATTGTGGCTAGATTGATTACCTCAGGAGCTAAATAGTTTGAAAAGAAAACCTTTTTGTAGACTTTGCAGTATTTCTTGTTTTGCCTGTGTGAATGTTATCTTCTCTAGATGTATTTTTCTTCTCTTAGTTTGGTCTCAGTTTTGTTCATTTTAAAGCACTGGCAGGGACTGAGAGAGTCACTGAGAGGGGGACTCAGAAGGAGTAGTGTACCCCAGGGAGCTGATGTTTAGCCAAGTTTGGATTTTTCTTGCTTTCCTCTGTTCCTGAACCTTTTCTCTACTAGCTGTTTATTTTTGTGTTTCTTGACAGTTCAGTAGTTTTTTGCCCTCTAGTTTATGTTGCTTTATTTTATTCTAAAACTTGGCTATTTGAAAAAAAAAATAGAAGCCTGGCTCTCATGAATTAATCTATATCTCTCTCTGAATGTAGAGGTTTTCTCTGTCTCTCTTCTTTCTTCTTCTTCATCTATACTACTATTTTATAATGCATTAGTGGTTTACATTGCTTGTCTATTCTACTATATTCTGTTATATTATATTCATGTGTGGATTTGATGGCAGGGAGACCGTCGAGGGGATGCTGCTCATGGTGGGTGAACAGGGGTGGGAAAACATTTACTCTGTATTGTGTATAAACAAGACTGAGGTAGTTTTCCCTCATCCGAGAGGTTTTCGTGGCAAGATCATCTAGATCATCATCTGAGTTAATAATCAAAGCTTACAAAGAGCTCATTTAAAGAGAAATTGGTTTGGGAGGTTTGCAAGTCCTATGAAAATGGTTAATTTAGGATGCGAAAATGCCACAGTGAAGCACATGTTCTCATCTGGTGGCAGGTTTTTATGATCAGGCTCCAGGTCTGGGATGGAGACAGCACATACACAATGTTCGCTATCAATGGCAGTTGCAGTACTTTGACTGTGGAGACATTGGGCACAAAAGTTTAACTGGTGGAAGAGAATGGGTTTGCACATGAGACAGCACAGAGGAAAATTAAGAAGTGCATTTGCACTTGAGTGAGTGGAGCTGGGGAGAAGAAGGCAGATAAAAGGGAAATGGTATTAGACCATATTAAATGAAAGGTTGTGAATGCTTTGTTTTTACAGGAAACACACAGTGATGATGATACTGCAGTAGAGTGGCATTAACTGTAGTGCAGGGGTAGCGATTTTATTTCTTAGGAGTCTGAAGGCTAGAATCATCTCTAAAAGATGTGTAAGGCATGTTTACTAATGGTTAATGTGGAAATAAAGGCCCAAGAATATTTCTTTGTGAACATATATACACCTGGTATAGATGGGGAGAAAGTATTTCTTTATAACTCTTTACAGAAAGAGCTCTCTCAGATTTCTCAGGATGCTGTTCTGGTGTTAGGGGTGTCTGGTATTGGAAAAGTGACAGTATACTGCAACAGAACAGGACAGGAAATTCAAGACTTGTCTGTGCTAATAAAGGTGGTACCAGTCAACTTATGGAGAGAGAAATGCCCTTTGAAAAACACATTTTGGGTACATTTGGGTTAAGGTAGTAGATGGAAAGATTTCTGTCACTTACTTGGGCCAATTGTAATTGTTACAACAGCACAGTAACAGGCTGCTTAAAGCTGTATTTTTCTGTTGATTTCTAAGGTCATCACTTGATATTGTTTCAGTTGACCTCTGACCTGGGACAACATAGGGCAGGATATTGGAAACTGCATGTACAGCTCTTACAAGATGCTTCTTTTTGTTCCATATTTAAACATTTCTAGGAGGTGTTGAGAACAATGGAAGGGCGTTTTAGTTGTTTTAAGCAGTGGTGGGATATTGAAAACATCCAAATTAGGCCCCTCTGCCAGCAGTCCACATCATATTCCATCGTGCATTATAAAAGGGCTCTTATGGAACTTAGGAAATTAAGAAAGTTGAGTAGCAGTTACTGGGTCAAAACCAGGTTGGTTTATGAGCCAAATTGGCAGAATTCTTTAGGGACCTTTATGCAAAAAGGTGCTCTTGTGAAAGCTCAGTTTAGAATGTTAAATGGATGCTTCTAGCTTTTCCATTTTTGGAATGGAGAAGAACTATAATAACATGTCTAATGGGCAACTCACAGGAGAAATGCAAGTGAGGGTACCAGATTTTTATTCTGTATTGTATATAGCTGATCCATGTGATCCAGGGGAGGTGGCGGCGTAGTGGATAGGATACTTGCCTCTAGACCAAGAGGCAAGTATCCTAGATCAAGAGGTCATGGGTTCGAATCCTACCTTCAGCAAACCACCACTGGGTTCCTGAGCAAAACCCTTAACCTCAAGTTGCTCTAGGGAGACTGCCCCTTGTAGTTAGGGAATGGAAGTCGCTTTGGATAAAAGCGTCTGATAAATAATGTAAATACTGTATAAATGAATGATTTGTTATTGTCTATGGTTCATCTATGGATCAGAAGAATGGCATGGACCTTACAGGAAAGGCTGTTACTTTCCAGATGGCAAGTTGCAGATCAGCTGTGGTGAATGGTCTTCCTGTGCAATAAAGTATTCTTGGTGTGGATTTATGGGTAATGTTGTGTGAGTGTATTTCACTGCGCAGCTGCCCCACAGAACTATTTTGTCATTTCTTCCAAAAAAAGTGGGATTTATGTGACATTTAATTCTGGGGTCCAATATCTCTTTTGTGCTGTGACTATAAATAATTTTTGAAAACCCTCCCTAACCGTCTCAAAAACCTTCCAGCATCTATTGTATTCTATTAAGTTCTATGCCATCACAGTACAGTTTAGGTACAGTACTGTTCCAGCATACCTTTGGAAAAATTCCTATAGAGGCAGGGTGCTGATTATTAAGAACTTGGTGGCATCTACCTTGTGGCACTGGTTATATTCTGAAAATTCTTTGGTCCGCTATCTACCAACTTTTGAAGTTCGTCTGGTTGACCTTGAGAGGAGGGGAGCTGCTCTTAGGTACAGTGCTGCTTATAGGCTGCTGTACACAGTTGTATAGTGTGAAGCACACCGGAGTGTGCCCTTTTAAGGAGAGCTTGGCGTTTGGGGCTGGAATTATAGCTGTTCCTCGGTATGGTCACCAAGCCTCAGGAATCAGTTTATTACAGCTGGACTGAGTAAGATGGGTCATGTAACCTGCCTCTCTACTCGCTGCCTCTCTGCATTTCATTTCCCGTCTGTTATTTAAGACTATATACATCAACAGCATACTAACACACTGCACTTTACACTATACACAGTCGTGGCCAAAATTGTTGGCACCCCTTAATTTTTTTCCAGAAAATCAAGTATTTCTCACAGAAAAGTATTGCATTAACACGTGTTTTGCTAAACACATGTCAATTCTCTTTGTGTGTATTGGAACAAAACAAAAACAGGAGAAAAAAAATTGACATAATGTCAAGGTGCGTTATAAGGGAGAGGGGAGAAGACGCGGAGTAAAGAAAAAGGATTTTAATAAACAGAACTATATACAGGTCAAATGGAGACAATGAAACAAAATGATTGAAGGAAACAAAAAACAGAACGAAACAGAAGTAAACTCGAGCTCCCAGGGTCAAAGAAAGAAAACAAACAAAAGCCAGGGTAGCACGCAGGCAGGCAGATACTGGACCCTTCTCGAAGAACTTAAAGCTGGGGAGCGAGAGCCTAGGAAAACACAGAAACAAAGCAATAATTAGACAGAGGTCAGGCCACAGAAAACAACACACAAGAAAGACAAATTCAGGCATACTAGACCCGAGGCCAGACTGGGTTTAAATAAGGACGGAGGATGGGAAACAGGTGTGGTGAGGAAATGAGACAGGTGAGACAGATTAGACGGGAGGGATACAAATGGAGCGTGTGGACTACTAAGGGGACGAGGATGAAGGGAGGAAGGGAGGAACGGAGGGAATAGGGACACAGGCAGACATGACAGATGACACGATAGGGGAAATAATACTCAGGGGAAGTGGAGCGATGTCTGGGGGGGAAGGCGAAGCGACCATGACAGTACCCCCCACTCTAGGCACGATTCCCTCCTGGGGATCGACAGGTACATGGAGGCGCCTGACCGGTTGCGCAGGCAACAACCGGCAAGGAGGGCGGCCCCGAGGACGCGGGGCCAGGTGGTCAGAACGCGCATGATGGAAATCCTCAATTAATTCCTGGCTGAGGACGTCGCCCGCTGGCACCGAGCTCCGCTCCTCAGGCCCGTAACCCTCCCAGTCAACCAGGTACTCCAGCCCACCCTGGCGGCGACGAGAGTCAAGAAGAGCGCGCACCCGGTGGGCAGGAGTACCGGCGACGGTGATTGCCTCAGGGGGTGTGACGGCCACTTCGCCTTCGTGTAGGGGGCCTGGATGGATGGGTCTGAGGAGGGAGACATGAAAAACAGGGTGAACCTTTAGATCAGGGGGTAAACGTAACTCAAAAGAAACCGGGTTAACCTGTTTGATAACTAAAAAGGGACCGGTGAAACGGGAGGACAGCTTCTTACAGGGGTGATTCGAGGGGAGATCCCTGGTTGACAGCCAGACCCTATCACCCTCCCTGATGGGAGGCGCCTCTCTCCGCTGACGATCGGCTCGGTCTTTGAACCGGCGGACTTGCTGGATGGATGTGTATGCGTCCTCCCACACCCGCTCCGCCCGAAGGAACCAGTCATCCACTCCTGGAGCTTCAGTAATGCTCTGGTCCCATGGGCAAAGCAGGGGTTGGTGCCCGAGTACACACTGGAATGGAGCCAGGCCGGTGGCGGAGTGACGCATCGAGTTCTGGGCGTACTCTGCCCAGCTCAGGAAGTCTGCCCAATCGTGTTGCCGGCCATGGCAATAAGCCCGGAGGTATCGACTGAGCTCTTGTACAGCACGCTCCGCCTGCCCATTTGACTGGGGATGATAGCCAGAAGTTAGATTAACAGCTACCCCCAAATGCCTCATGAACGCCCTCCATACTCTTGAGGTAAACTGAGGGCCACGATCAGACACAATCACCTCCGGGATGCCATAGTACCAGAACACGTGCTGGAACAGAGCTTCCGCGACCTGTCGAGCAGAGGGGAGAGAACGAAATGGGAGGAATCTATTGATAACAACCAATACCGTCGTGTACACTTTAGACACTGGCAGTTCCGTTACAAAGTCCACCGGCAGGTAAGACTACGGTCTGTCCGGTACCAGGAGGGGCATTAATTTTCCGATTGGCAGAGTGCGAGGGCTCTTCGTGACCGCACAGACAGAGCACGAAAGCACTGTGTGACGTACATCTCTCGAAAGAGAGGGCCACCAGTATTTACATGCTATGACTTCTATAGTTCTCGTAACGCCCGGGTGCCCAGTTGCAGGGGTAACGTGAGCCCACTCCATCACCCTGGGTTGCAGCGCCTCCGGGACGTATTGTTTGTCCACAGGGCACTCGGTGGAGTAACAACCCCCTCGAGTGCCGCTGCGATCTCTTCATCGAGATCCCACTGAAGAGGCACTGCAAAAAACCGAGGGGGAAGGATGAACTCAGGTTCTCCCGCGTCCTTCTCTGTCCCGAACTGACGAGATAAAGCATCTGCATTGCCATTAAGCTTACCCGGACGATACGAGATCTGAAAATTAAACCTACCAAAAAACAGAGCCCACCGTGCCTGTCTAGGATTGAGCCTTTTGGTTCGTCGAATGTGCTCCAGATTTCGGTGTAAACTACAAAGGGCTGTCGAGCTCCCTCTAAGTGATGGCGCCACTCCTCCAATGCCTCCTTCACAGCAAGCAGCTCGCGGTTGCCGACGTTGTAGTTCCTTTCTGCCTCCGTCAGCTTTCTGGAAAAGAAGGAACAGGGGTGCAACCTCCTGCGGAAGCCATGATGTTGGGACAGGACCGCCCCAATCCCCACCTCCGAGACGTCCACCTCGACTATAAACTGCCTCTCTGGATCAGGCATACGTAACACAGAGGCGGAGGTAAATGCATGTTTCAGCCGCGCAAAAGCAGCGCGCGCAGCAGGCGTGAAATTTATCACTTTAGGAGTGCCTCGGAGGAGGGATGTTAACGGGGCAGCCACTGTGCTGAAGTTCTTAATAAACCTGCGATAATAATTCGCAAACCCCAGGAATTGCTGTAGACTCTTGACAGTTGTGGGCTCTAACCACTCAGACACAGCGTTAACCTTGCCCCTCTTCATAGCAATCCCTTCCTGGCTGATGCGGTGACCGAGAAATGTGACTTCCTTTTTGTGGAAGTCACACTTCTCGGCTTTCACATACAATCCGTACTCCAACAGACGGGTGAGAACCTGGCGCACGTGCTGAACGTGTTCACTATAACTTTTTGAGAACATTAAAATGTCATCTACGTAGACAACAACAAATAGATGAAGCATGTCTCTTAGGACGTCATTCACAAACCCCTGGAAGACAGAGGGTGCGTCTGCCAACCCGAATGGCATAACCAGATATTCGTAGTGGCCAGTGGTCGTACTGAAAGCAGTTAACCATTCATCACCCTCCCGATTTCGTACGAGATTGTATGCGCTCCGAAGGTCCAGCTTCGTGAAGATGGTGGACACCCAGAGCCGCTCGATTGTGGCCGGGATCAGAGGTAGAGGATAAGTGTACTTCACCGTGACATCATTGAGCCCACGATAGTCAATGCAAGGTCTAAGACCCCCGTCCTTCTTGCCCATGAAAAAGAAGCTGGCTGAGGCGGGAGAGCACGAACGCCTGATGAAACCCTGCTCCAGCATCTCAGTCACATTTTTATCCATTGCCCGAGTTTCAGGCTCGGACAAGGGGTAAATACGCGACCGAGGAGGACTTTTACCAGGCATCAGATCGATCACGCAATCCCAGGAACAATGCGGAGGGAGACGGGTGGCCCTAGACACGGAGAATGCCTCTTTTAAATCAGTGTATTCTGCCAGGATGTCGATGGGGTTTTGTGACAGAGGACTCTCGATAGAAGTGGCGTGAATGGGAAGCGAGGGGACGGAGTAGGTCTTGTGACAGGATGGGGACCAGGAAGCGATGGTGTGTGAGTGCCAATTTATATGAGGGTTATGTAATCGTAACCAAGGTAATCCGAGAATAATCTGGTGATGTGACTGGGGCAAAACGGTGAGCGCTATGGATTCAGTGTGTGTGGTCTGAACGGTGAGAGAGACAGGTAGCGTGATATTCTGAAGGGAGGTATCACACACTGGACGGCCATCTATGGCGTGAACCGTGAAGGGTCTGGCTAGGGGACGAATGGGCACACACATGGAGGAGAAGAGGGACTGAGCGATAAAATTCCCAGCTGACCCAGAGTCTATTAGGGCACAAACAGAAACAATAGAATTATTTACAGACATAGTAACGGGTATCACAAACTGGTTCATGGAATTAAAATGACCAACCTGAGTATAAGGAGGACGCTTTGGGCATTGAGCGCGCCAATGTCCGGACTGTCCGCAATAAAAACAGAGCCCCGTCTGTTGTCTCTGTATGCGTCTCTCACTGCCAGACGCCCCCAGCTGCATAGGCTCAGGGGCGGACTCTCCGAGGCCAGGGGAGATAGACACAGCTGACGGTTCTCATGGCACCTGCTTTCTCACGCAGATGTAAGTCCAGTGAGATGGCGAGAGATATGGCAGCATCCAGATCCAGCCCCACATCACGACAAGCCAACTCTTTCTGGACCTCGGGATTGAGACCCTCACGGAAAGCAGTTAACAGTGCCTCTGGGTTCAATCCACTGTCTGCTTCTAGAACGCGGAACTCCAGTCTGTAATCGCACACCATTCCAGAGCCTTGGCGCAGCTTGTAGAGCCTGTGCCCACTCTTCCGACCCTGCCCCGGATGATCGAAAACCGTCTGGAAGAGACGGGAGAAGGCAATGTAGTCGGTGGTGTTGACACCTCCCGCTCTCCAGACGGCTGCAGCCCAGTCCTGAGCCCGCCCCATCAGCCTCTGAATAGCCATCGATACTTTCTGTTGCTCTGTTAATCCTGGGTTCTCTGCGAAGAATAAATCACAGGTGAGAAGAAAGTTCCTACAACCATTTGGGAAACCAGCATACCTCTCTGGGTGTGAGGAGTGTCTTGCGATCGTCTGCTGGATAGGTGCTGGTTGTGGTGTAGGTGCAGGTACAGGAGGAGCAGCAAGAACCTGACCGATTCCCCGGAGTTCTTGAACCGCTTGTGTCAGAACCACCAACTGCTGGTAGTGATCCTGGAGCTGTTGATGAACCGGTGGGAACTGTGGTGGAGGCTGTTGGGCTGGGGACGCCTGGTCTTCAGGCAGGGGAATTGCGGACGCGTCCATTATGGGGTTTAGTTGATGCCTGTATTCTGTCAAGGTGCGTTATAAGGGAGAGGGGAGAAGACGTGGAGTAAAGAAAAAGGATTTTAATAAACAGAACTATATACAGGTCAAATGGAGACAATGAAACAAAATGATTGAAGGAAACAAAAAACAGAACGAAACAGAAGTAGACTCGAGCTCCCAGGGTCAAAAAGAAAGGAAACAAAAGCCAGGGTAGCACGCAGGCAGGCAGATACTGGACCCTTCTCGAGGAACTTAAAGCTGGGGAGCGCGAGCCTAGGAAAACACAGAAACAAAGCAATAATTAGACAGAGGTCAGGCCACAGAAAACAACACAAAAGAAAGACAAATACAGGCAGACTAGACCCAAGGCCAGACTGGGTTTAAATAAGGACGGAGGATGGGAAACAGGTGTGGTGAGGAAACAAGACGCAGGTGATACAGATTAGACGGGAGGGATACAAATGGAGCGTGTGGACTACTAAGGGGACGAGGATGAAGGGAGGAAGGGAGGAAC
>JBBPDC010184822.1:0-15536 GCA_037974485.1 Hemigrammopetersius urotaenia | reverse complement strand
GACCATTGAACTTTCGTACATAACATGTTCATATTTGTTTGTTTCACAGACTGCAAGTCGGCTGAGGTGGCAGATATTGTCTTTATTGTGGATGTGTCGGACAGTATCACTAGAGAAAACTTTGGGCTGGTACGCAGCTTCCTGTACAAATTGATTAACGGCTTGGAGATGGACTTTAACAAAGTGAGGATGGGAATGATCCTGTACAGTGACACACCCAAGGCCGAATTCTACCTGAACACTTTCGATAACAAGCCTGACATCCTGCAGTACATTAATATTTTGCCGTATAGGGGTGGCAAGGCTAACACCAACAAGGCCCTGAAGTTTGCCAGAGAGAAACTCTTCACCCCAGATCTTGGAAGCAGACGTGCCAGAGGTGTACAGCAAATTGCTATCGTCATCACAGAGTCCCAGGATAATGCTACAGTGGAGGCTGCCGGGCTAAGGCGCTCTGGGGTGAATGTCTTTGCTCTGGGAGTGCAAAATGCGGAACAGCTGAGAAAGATTGCATCTTACCCTCAAAGGCGATTCATGTTCAATGTGGACAGTTTTGCTGAGCTATACTATGTGGAAAGGTTTATGAGGAAGACTCTGTGTAACAATGTTGTCCGTTCAACTGTTGTCAAGACAAATCGATACCATTTAAAGCAAGGTAAGAGGCCATAAATTATCAAGAGCTCTGTTCGAAATAGCCTACCACATGCTACTCATATACTGATGGTACTGAATTTCTCCAGTATGTCAAGGATACCTGGATGATGTACCACTCTGGCCACATTATACAGTGTTCATGTCCAAGATGACCAAAATTTTCAGTGTAAACAAAGTGTTTTACCAAGAATGGATTGTCAGCATTCTAAAGTGGCCAGGAGTGTATTCTAAGCAGTGGCTGGGTAAATTAAGAAAATGATACACGCTTTAAGATTGTTCTGACTGACCCAGCTTCTGATGTTGGCAGTCTAGTCATGTACTTGCTCTGTAATATTGTCTCATGATGGATTCTATACCCTATAATACTCACGTGGAGCAATATGCAGTACTGGTTGAGCACACAGTATACAGTACACAGTATGCTATTTCGAAACCACCATTTTCAGTTAGTAAATGCATATTTTAAAGGTATTTTGCAATAGTCTTCTTCAGATCTCACTATTTCACAAAATGCAATTTTAGGGTGCATACAGACAGAAGAAGCAGACATTTATTTCCTCATTGACCATTCTGGGAGCATTCATCCACCAGACTTTGAGGACATGAAAAAGTTCGTTCTGGAGTTTCTGCTAATGTTCAAAATTGGGCCAAAACAAGTCCGTGTGGGCGTGGTGAAGTACGCCAGTGACCCCACACTTGAGTTTACCCTGAAGGAACATAAAGACAGAGAATCTGTTGATAAAGCAGTGAGTAACATTCAACAGTTGGGTGGAGGCACCGAGACCGGCAAGGCTCTGAATTTCATGCAGCCGCTCTTTGTAGAGGCCAGAAAGAGCAGAGGTGCGAAGGTTCGTGAAATTCTTATTGTCATTACTGACGGAAAGTCTCAGGATGTGGTGAAGGAAAGAGCAGCAGCTCTCAGAAATCAGGGGGTGTCCATCTACGCAATTGGTGTGAAAGAAGCGAACAAGGAAGAACTCCTGGATATGACAGATGACCCAAAGAAGATGTTTTTTGTCAACAACTATGATGCACTGAAACCACTCAAGAATGAAATTGTCACTGATATTTGTTCAGAAGAAGGTAAGGATGCATTAAAGCCGGTGTGTATTATTTAAAATGTTAATACAAGCCTCCTTATAAAGTGATGATGTTTAATCACACTTCATTTTCTTTAATTTCACAGCCTGCAAAGGCATGATGGCAGATATCATCTTCTTGGTCGACGGCTCAGGGAGCATTGCCGCTGAGGAATTCTTGAAGATGAAGAAGTTTCTAAATGTTATGGTCTCCAAGTTTGAAATTGGGAAAGAAAGTGTACAAGTTGGAGTAGTGCAGTTCAGCACAGACCCACAGAATGAATTTGCACTCAACACTTTTTACGATACCAATCAGATGAGTGAGGCGATTGATGGCATGCAGCAAATGGAACAAAATACTTATATTGGGAAGGCACTCAAATACTTGTCAGGGCAATTTAGTCCCCCCAGAGGTCGTTCCAATGCACCAAAGGTCATTGTTGTGATCACAGATGGTGAATCCCAGGATGAGGTTGCTGGTCCTGCCAAAGACCTCAGGGACAAAGGTGTGACTATTTACTGTATAGGTGTGGTGGATGCCAACAGCGAACAGCTCAGGAATATCAGTGGATCTCCCAATAATGTGTATATGGAGAGAAATTTTGATGCCTTGGATGCCTTAGATAAAGACCTAACACTCAAGATCTGCAACATTGCTGATGGTAAGTCATACTGATTTGAATCTCATCTGCACAAAGCCAAACTGGGCATAGTGTAAAGGGACCATGTAATAGTTTGAACTAAAAACCCAAAATGGAAATAACATAAAACATTGCTTGAAAATCACTGCCTAATATTTTGATGAGCATACATGACTGACAGCCCTCAGTCCAAAACTACCACCCTTCTTCCTAAATGGGAAAGAAATGAGTGGCGGTGTACAAGTTGCAGATGAACTAAAATGTTCTTCAGCTCTTAAATGGCAACGTCGTAAAGAAAACTAAGTAATCTTTTACTACTTTCATTCTTTCAGAAGTTTTTGGCCTGTAGGTTTTCTAGCTTAAACAAGAAGAGTCTGTAAGAAGCCCAATTTTGTTAAAGCTGGGTAAGATACCTCCTGATGTCTGTATACTCATTGAGAGGGACTGGGTAGTTTACATAGACTCTGCTTGTTAACATTGAAAGAGGAGAATTTTGGAACAATAATAAATGTTTAGTGAACACTGGAAAGTTAGTTATTGTAGATCGTATATTGTATGGAGAAATGTACAATAATCTGAACATCACACCTTTATGTGTTTGTTGAACATCCCATAGAAAAACCATAGGTAGTTTTACATCTTTGCATTTATGGCAGCCTCTTCTGCTATAAAAAGTGTTTAGAGGGGCTCAGTATATTTCAGTTTAGAGCTCTGTGCAAACCACTATGGTTTCTCCAGCTCATCAAACCATGTGTCTACGGACCTTACTTTGTGCTCAGGCGTGAACAGGAAAGGAAAAGAACAGGAAAGGTTCTTCCTATAACAGTCACCGCAATGCTGCAAGCATAAAGAGCCCCAGACCATTTTCACTGCTGCACAAAACTTTGTTATTGATACAGTGTAGGTAGCGTTCTCAGGTGTCCTCCCAACCCAAATTCATCCATCAAATACATCCAGCCATATAGTTGCACAGTGGCATTTGACAAAGACCTTTATCTAGAGTGACTTACAATCATTAGTTACAGGGACAGTCCCCCTGAAACTGTCTTGCTCAAGGGCACAGTTGTAGAAAGTTGTAGTTTGAACAGGCAACTTTGTGGTCATCTCAGGTTCACAGAGATTACACCATTCCTGCTGTCTAGGTCTTCCATATAACATGATATCTATCTCCATGGAGCATGCAGACACCCAACCTGGGATTTACATAATGTCAGTGTAAATAGCCATTAGTGCAATGAGTTGTCTAACATTACTTTACCAGGATAAATAGAACCGAACAATCTAGAGAACAGAGCCACATATGGTCTCAGTATTTCATGCTAATAATAAAATAGTTATAAGAAGGAAAAATAGTATAACCATTAGCAGGAAGTATTGTGTTTATCACAGATCATTTTTAGAAAAATGTTTTATGCTTGATGAGCTTAGATCAAGCATCAGAGAATCCTGTGTCCAGAGACACTGCATGAATGTGCTTTCATAGTTTAAAAGACAGGTAATCATGCATTTCTGTATAGTTGTGTTTCCAGTGTTATTTTGTTTACATGGCTGTTGCCTTCTTTTTTTAGAATGTCAGAAAACGCAAGTGGCAGATGTTGTCTTCTTGGTGGATGCTTCAACCAGCATTGCACCTGCGGACTTTACGAAAATGAAGGTTTTTATGAATTCCGTGGTGAGCAGCGCACAAGTTGGGAAAGATAATGTCCGTTTTTGTGCTATTCTCTACTCTACCAAACCAGAGGCAAAATTCCAGCTTGACCGCTACTATACCAAACGAGAGCTTGAGAGTGCCATCAACAACTTGACGTCTCCCAATGGAGATACCTACACAGGCAAGGCTCTGCAGTACTCGTTGGATTACTTCAGTCAAGCCAAAGGTGGGCGAGCTGAAAAAGGTGTCCCCCAGATGCTGTTTGTCATCACCGATGGTGAGGCCACAGACCCTCATGATTTATCCAAACCAGCTGATGAGCTACAGGCTCGTAGAGTTAGCGTATATGGCATTGCAGTCGCCAAAGCTGCAGAAAGCGAGGACCTCGCCAAAGAGATAGAGATCATCACCAAAGACAAGAAAAAGGTATACAAGGTTGATGACTTTGAGGCTTTGAAAACTTTGCAGCAGAACATTTCCAGTGTGCTCTGCAACAAGTCTAAACCAGGTAAATCCATAACATCTGCTTTTATTCTCACACAAACATTCAAACTTTTCCCTTTTGGTACGGCCCTGTGACAACGAATCTTGATCTGTCTGCTTTTCAGAATGTCAGAAACAGGCAGCCGACTTGGTCATTCTAATTGACGGGTCTGAAAGCATCAAAGCGGAAGCATGGAAGACCATGATAAATTTCATGGTAAACATCATAGACAATCTTCGCATCAGAGAAGACCTCTTTAGAATTGGCGTGGCACAGTTCAGTTCTTCATACAGGAAGGAGTTCTACTTGAATGAACATACGGATGCAGCGTCTGTGAAGAGTGCCATTCGGAATATCACGCAGATGAAGGATGGCACGTACATTGGAGACGCTTTGAAACAAGTTCACGAGTTCTTTGAAACCAACAAGGGGAGCCGCAGACAGAGTGGCATTTCGCAGAACCTGCTACTGATCACTGACGGAGAATCGTCTGACTTGGTCAACGATGCAGCTGATAGATTGAGGGGGAAAAAAATCGAGGTGTTTGTCATTGGGATAGGGCAAATCTCTGAGGCAGAACTCAAGTACATTGCTGGCTCACCAGACAGAGTTTTCTTCTTGGACAGCTTTGACGTCCTGAAACTGAATAGAACAACCCTGGAGGTGATTGACATTCTTTGCATAAAACCCAGTGAACAAAGAGGTAAGGATAGAGGGCACCTGAGGTCTGAATATGGCTAAAAATAGAGCTACACCCCATTCAAAATGCAGAAACATAATAAAATTAAAGTTGCATTTACAGAATTTTACACTGAATTTCAGCCAAAACATGTATGTTGTCCAAGTTTTGGTTGATTTGGTCGGTATGGATACCAAACCTAGTCAACCACATATTTTCAATAAATGCAGCTCTGGAAAAAAATTAAGAGTCCACTGCAAAAATGTTTCAGTGCAAGTGTTGATTGAACAGCTTTGCCTTCATTTTTAAGAACTACTTCTCCTAATTTCAAAATAAAAATATTGTTCTTTAAAGCATAATTTTAAAGGAAATGACATCAAAATAAGAAAAATGATGCAGCGTTTACAGATCTTGAATAATTCAAAGAAAACAAATCTCTTGTTCACTCAAACAAAATGGCAATAATTACCTTTGACACACTTCTAGTAGTGTTTCACCATCCAACTGGTCACATTGTGAGAGGAGAGTGTTGATTACAGCAGTGTTTTTATACTTTTCCTCAATAAATTCAGGTGATCACTAATCAGTCCCTCATAAAGCAGAATGAGGTGTTTGTGTAGGAATTTAACGGACACTGCTATGGACAGGTTGTCATACTCATAGAGATGCTGATTTAAAAATAAATTGCAGTGGTTGTACATCCCCAAAACCTCTCTCAGCAGTAGCTTACAGTAAGTCATAGTGTGTCCCACCTTAATGAAGAGCTAGCTGAGGTTTGAGCTGTTTAAAAGAAGGCGTTACTGAAAAGATCTGGTCGGCTACTGACTTTGATTGCTATGTTGTCCTCACAACTTTTCCTCTGCCCTCACAAACTTTAATGATTTTATGTTCTCCTCATTAATATTGTGTCTGGTTTTTCTCACAGCGTGCACTGTAGAAATTGGTATTGGATTTGATGTCTCCAGAGCGGGTGCAAGCTCACAGTCTCTTGTCAGTAGCCAGCCTATGCTGCGTGCCTACCTGCCAGAGATCGTCAAACACATCTCCACTCTGCATAACTTGTGCTGCCTTAATACGCCCACTCTACAAACCAAAACGGCCTTCCTACTGGTTGCGAGCGATGGAAGGGAACTATACAGTACAAATTTTGAGGCCTTTAGTGATGCTGTGATTGGGAAAGTAATGGCACATACGATTTCTCAAGGCACGGCTTTCAACTCCCAGCTCCTGCAGTCTTTTCAGGCTAAGTTTGCAACCTCTAACGCTGGTGTGAAGGTGAGCCATATTACTGACAACATCAGTTCACATGAAGCATGTAGATTCTCATACTGAGAGTTATACACTATATGTCCAAGCGTTTGTAGTCAAAGGTTTCTTCTGAGATCAAGAGTTTTTGAATACTTCTGGACACATAGTGTATAAAGCACCAGCAAATATCAGACCACCAGTGTGCCAAACGTTTTTAGAGTAATTTAACTCACTGACTTATAGAAAGATGTTTGAATTGTTTTGATCGACATACTCAGGTAGTGATCATCTTCACCGATGGCCTGGACGAATCGTTTGACGTCCTTTTGCGTGCCTCAGAAAGTCTCCGGACTAGCAGTAAGGGGACATTTTCATTTTTTTTTTTTAAACATTTGCTTTATCATTAATTATACTGTAAAATTTCCTTTGAAATGTTTTTTTGGACTGATGAAGAGCATTATTTATCTCTAATCAAACTGTAGACTTGGATAAAACTTCAACAGAGAGTTACCATGTCATTAGATTCAAAGAGAAAAACATTTCGTTGTGTATTTTAAGAAATAAAATGTTATCACTATTGTGTGTGTTTGTGTGTGCTTGTTCATATGAGTGTAACCCAAAGTATTTCTCTTTGTCATTTGAGTGAAAAAAGTCCAAGCTCTGCTGATAGTAGCACTGGACGGAGTCAAGAGCACTGCAGAGCTGCAGAAGCTGGAGTTTGGACGAGGATTTGGCTACAAGGAACCTCTCACTATCGGCATGCAGAGCGTGGCCAGTGTCATACATAAGCAGATTGTAAGTCAATATGCAATAAAATATAAAATAGGATAATCCACGAGAAGAGGGTCAGTTTAAATTAAAGGATCCATATCCTACATTTTTTTGTATTTTAATTTGTCTTCCTCTATTTGTGCATTATGTACCAAAACAGTTAATTCCTTTTTGTATTAACAGGTTCCTTAGAATTGAACAGGTTGTTCTATAAGAGTGCCCTTAAGACTGATATATATATAATGAACTCTGTTCTGTTTGGTGGGCTTATACTGTGCCTTGTTTAAGACTGAAGTTCAAGTTTTTTATATAGCACATTATAATCATGCTTTACAGTAATAGAATACCAAATAAAACAAACTAAAAGAAATCTGGAAGAAATAAAAGAAATATGGAAGAAATAAAAGAAATACAAGAATACAAAGAAAATCAATCAAATAAAAATGAAAGTGCAGTAGAAGCTTAGAAGAAGTTTAGAAGAAGGCAGAGGAGAATAAATTAAATCATATAATCACATTGAAAGTAACAGAATTTTCAGTATCATTGCTGTTCTGAGAATTATCCACTTTACAAATAATAAAAAGGGTCGTGACTATCAATGAATGAGGTAAAGTGGGGCTAAAAAATGATACAGCGAAACACAAGGGACTACAGTCTGTAACAGTAAATGTATATGTAGTAAGTGTATGTTATGTATAGTAATCATATGATATATTATCCTATAGTCTAAAGTAAGTGTATATACACAGCTGATGAAGTGGACAGTGAGTATAAAAACTGTAATTAGATTCCTATACTTAAAAATAGCTTTTTCTAACTGTGCATTTTTCTACTTTACTAAGAAAACAGGGAAGAGAAATTTCATAAGTGTGAAGTTTGAAATAAGCCGCATCGATAAAATGTTGTAATTGTATAATATGGTCATAGTGCAAATAAGACAGATCATTTAGCACAGGTGTATTTTATTGAATGCTTCTTATTGTCATGTACATGTTTCTCTCTGTGTCTCCCGTTAGGATACTGTGACCACGAGAGAGTGCTGTAATGTGATGTGTAAATGTAACGGCCACGAGGGCACACGAGGACTTCGAGGACCTTCAGGCACGAAGGTGATGTCTTATTTGATATTTGGTCAAACGCAAAAAAGAGTAAAAGCTATGAGTTGCTACATTAAACGTATGTCTTTAACGATTAAACAGGGCGATCCTGGCCAGAGAGGACACCCTGGATTTCCCGGAGAGGAAGGAGGAGCTGTAAGATTCCAAACAAGCATCATATCTCAAATCCACATTACACCCAGGAAATGTTTGTCTCTAGTTACTATATGTGACTAATCAGAATCAGAAAAAATGGATCCATTGATCCTTGATGTTATGACTGCACTGACACAGACAAACACAGAGACAAGAACAACATAAAATATAAAGTCTAAATAAATTCATTAAGGGGGATGAATGCAAAAGTATTAATCCGTATTGACTTTTTTTTTTTACCTATTTTCATACATTTCAACCTGTAATTTAAGTGAAATGTGGAAAATGTATATAAAAATACAAAACTGAAAATTGGCATGTGCATATGTATCCACCCATTTTGCTATGAAGCCCCTAAAAAGTCCTGGTGCAACCAATTACCTTCAAAAGTCACATAATTCGTGAAATGAAGTCCATCTGTGTGAGTCACATGATCTGTCAGTATAAACACACCTTTTCTGAAAGGCCCCAGGGGCAACACCACTAAGCAAGAGGCATCACACCATGAGGACCAAGGAGCTCTCCAAACAAGTCAGGGACAAAGTTGTTGAGAAGTACAAGTTGGGTTGGGTTATAAAAAATGTCCAAATTCTATCCATCATTTTCAAATGGTAAGAACATGGTACGATAACAAACCTGCCAAGAGAGGGCCGCCCACCAAAACTCACAGACTGGGCAAGGAGGGCGTTAATCAGAGAGTGACTCTCCAAATGTATGGAGGAAGGGGCTCTTGTCAGAAGAGACCAAGGAAAATGCTATGCGCAGACCTAATACCTCCCATCACCCCAAGAACACCATCGCCATAGTGAAACATGGTGGTGGCAGCATCATACTGTGGCGATGTTTTTGAGCAGCAGGTACTGGGAACTGGTACGAGTCGAGGGAAAGATGGATGGTGCTAAATACAGGGACATTCTTGAGCAGAATCTGTGTCAGTCTGCCTATGATTTGAGACTGGGATGGAGGTTCATCTTCCAGCAGGACAATGACCTGAAGCACACTGCTAAAGCAACACTCTGGTTTAAGGGTAAATGTTTAAATATGTTGGAATGGTCTAGTCAAAGTCCAGACCTCAATCCAATTGAGAATCTGTGGTCAGACTTGAAGATTCCTTTTCTTAAGCGAAAACTATCCAACATGAAGGAGCTGGAGCAGTTTTGCCTTGAGGAATGGGCAAAATTCCCAGTGGCAAGATGTTGAAAGCGTATAGAGACTTATCCAAAGTGTTTTGCTGCTGTAATTGCTGCAAAAAGTGGCTCTGACTTTAGTGGGGATAAACAGTTATGCACTGAAATTTCCTATTATATTGTCCTATTTGTTTTTAGGTTCACAATAAAAAAAAACATATTCAAAGCTAGGCATGCTCTGTAAACAATCCATTTTAATTCCAGGCAACAAAACATGAAAAATGCCAAGGGGGTGAATAATTTTGAAGGCCAACAAAATAATTTAGCACCCACTATTGCACATAATTGTAAGATACTGCACACAATGATAATGATTTAAATCAGATAAATATTGCAGAACATGCTAGCATCAGGCTATTGCACAGATTATTGTGTGGATAAGGGGAGGAGAGGCAACTTCCCTGTTCAAAAATAATAACAATAATTAATATTCATGCTCCAGTATATCTTTGTTTCATGTCAAATCAACAATCAGAGAAAAGAAGCTGTGCATTATTACCATAATCACTGTAGAACTGCAAAGTCCTCATTTGTAGTTGTTCTATATAAAAATAGTCAGTCTAATCAAAATAGAAGACTAAAATCAGTGTGAAAAAGTAACCAACACCCAATGACTATCCTCGTTAGATTCAGCCAATGACTGTATATATACATGTTTGTTACAGCTATGAGCAAAGCATTTTTTTTTTGTGACTCCTGCTGTGTGTTTACGTCAAGAGTCTCATATGAGTCTTATATGATGATTGTCTCTGAATTCATTGTCATGTTTGTAGGGAGAGCGGGGACAGCCAGGTCTGAATGGAACTCAAGGACATCAGGGCTGTTCTGGGAGAAGAGGTCTAAAGGTAGTACTGACACTCCTTCAACTCCGAATACACCACTCATACTTCTCACTACAGCTGAAACATGCTCCCATTTTTCAATCCTCCACAGGGTGGCAGAGGATATAGGGGCGATAACGTGAGTACTTAAGAATTCTTACTTATGATGATTTAATACCAGGGATTTTACTTTTATTCAATTTAACTGATCCAAAAATATTGTTGTAGTCTTTCTCTTTCTGGTGTCGGAACAAACTATTGATAATAGAGACCAGTATGAGACCAGAAAATGTAGGCCATTTATTGTGTTGATGGCTTTGATAAAGATAGACAGTTTCGACCAATCACAGATGTAATAGGATTCTAATAGTTTTAAACTCTAAATGCCAAATGTATTTGAAAGGGGGAAGATGGAGAACATGGTTTGGATGGTGTGGATGGAGAACAGGTGATACTTTTGATTCATTTGATAACATTTCCTGCTACTTTCCCAATGTTTTGTACATGTCTGTAGGTTAACTAAATGAACAATCAATTTTATTTAACTGGAAATGCTCAATCTTTAGGGCAATCCTGGAGCTGCAGGAAGTCCAGGAGAGCGAGGAGATGCGGGCATCCCAGTAAACACTTTTATATTTTGTACATATTTTGTATTTTTCTTCTTGGCGTGAATATGTTTATGTACATTAGAATGTGTTAAATGTTATTAGTGAAAAAAACCCTAGTCTGTGGAGTCTTTAAGGCTGAAATGAATTTTCTGTGACAGGGTCAGAGAGGTACCAGAGGTAATCCAGGTGTATCAGGAGACAAAGGACTGAGAGGAGATCCAGTGAGTTATTTTTTTCTTTATTTGTTTGCTGAGTAGAAACAGAGCTTTTGGAGCTATGACCTTATCTCTAGGACATAATGCTTCACTTTCTGAAGTACCTTTCTGATACAGATCAGAATACTTTGTGCAATTCTGCTCCAGTAACAGAAAAAAGCCTGTTGCGTTCACAGCCACACAAAGGAACATTTCGCACATTTATGATATGATCCTGATAATGTGTCTCTGTGTAATTTCTGGCAGTACTAAAGAAAGCAGTACTTTGGGTTTCTGCTGTGTTCTCTGGGGTTTTTTCTACAGTCTAAAGACATGCATGTCAGTCAAATTGGAGGTGCTAAATTGCCCCTAGGCATGATTGTGTTTGGTTGTGTTGGCCCTGTGATGGACTGGAAACCTGTTCAGTGTGTTTCTCTGCGTTTTGCTTTTACAACCACCGGGATAGAGTCCAGCACCAGACACCCCATGTCTAAAATTCATATGCACGAGGGGAGGGGGGGCGGGGTGCGGTATGTTGGCCGAATGCAGGCCGAATTCTAAAATTGAAGCGAAAACATTAGAGAACAAACAACATCAGAGCACTGGGCCCAGAAGTTATGCCTGGTTTGAAGTGCAGATGTGTGAGACCCTTTGGAGAATTTAGCATGTTTTGATTCAAAGAGCTTATTTATGTAGTGTGATAGAAAATCTGTTTTAGATAGCATTATCTGTGACATGTGTGGAAACATTATGATAGACTCGAGCTTCGCACCCTAAAATGTTTGTGTGTGTGGGTTTAAGTGTTTAAAACTTGAGCTCTGTTGAATTCGTACAATGCTTAAGTGTATGCTATACACTGATATATTTTTCTGCTTCCACTAAGGGCGAGTCAGGCATCGATAACAATGTCCGTGGTCCTAAAGGTGAGATTGGAAACCCAGGCCTGCAGGTGTGTGTTCTCTTCAACAAAGACTTACCACTAAAACGTTTTTTTTTTCTACAACCAAATAGACTGTAACAGACTGTGTCATCGGTATGCATGACAACAATCAGTGTTTCAATAATAACTGCTTTACCTCCCCAGTGTTTCAAGGCACTGGCTGCCAAAAAAGGAAGAAAAAAAAGCACACTAACTCCCAGTCTCTCTGTATTCCTTTCACAGGGCCAGATAGGGCAAGATGGTATCCCAGGCGTATCTGGAGATTCTGGCAAGCCTGTAAGACCTCTTTAGCTGGCTTTAACATGCATGTTTGAGGCTCTTCCACCCATACGTCCTCTGTCTTCTGTCTTCTGTCTTTCAGGGTCAAAGAGGTAGACGAGGCACCGCAGGCCTACCGGTACGCTTGGACATTTTTCTCTAATGAAATCTTTGAAATTCAATATATTTTCAATATTTTAACATTTGTCATAATCTTTCACTATCTATTACATATGTGCTGAGTGTGTATGTAGCGTTCAAAATAATAGTTACTAATACTTTTAAAGTCTTTAGATGATAAGACTTTTGTTTATTTTTAGGGTGTCAGAGGGCCTCCAGGAGATCCAGGATTGCCAGGAACCTCCGGGCCTTCAGGGCCAATGGTATAGCAACACTCTGTCCATTTTGTAGCCTTAGTTAAATATCTTCACACTTCATTTTCAGCTACTTTCTCACAGAGCACACTTATTTTTGAGTGCTGATGTCTTTGTTTGACACATTTTGGATTGTTCTTGTAAGCAAAGAAAGTTCACTAGCAGTGGATTGCACTGATTTCTGTTGAAGAAATGGTTTGAAATAACTACAAAAGGTAAAAATAAAAAAGGTGTTCATCAGTGACTGACAGTCATAAGCTTCCTTTAACTATACAGCAGATAAAGAGGCAATATTTTATTGTCACTACAAGACCAAAACAGGAAGACTATAGGGCATTTTTTTTAAACATGGAAGATATAAGTCAGGATGGCAACCTGGCTCCCTCTGCTGGACATAACTGCTTTTCAAAACAATTCTTCACCAAATATACCTCCGTGATGCATAGAGGAAAAGGAAAAAATATATCTTGATATGTTATAAATTACATTTGAATATTAATGACATTTATATTTCACTTTGCTAGATGGGCCAATCTTTCCAACCTGATTCTTAGACATCAAAGCAAACATTTTGAACTTAAGTTTTCTAATGATCTTTAATTCAGTAATACACAACTAATCTACATTACGTGAACAAGTATTGGGACTCCTGACCATCACACCAACAAGGACTTTAATGACATTACATCCAAATACAGAGACTTCAATGTGGAGTTGGTCCCCCATTTGCAGCTATAACAGCATCTAGGAATGCTTTCCATAAGATTCTGGAGTTTTTCAATTCTGTCAGTTCCTTCTGTAGAATTTATGAGGTCAGGAACTGATGTTGGATGAGAAGGCCTGACTCACAATCTCTTTTCCGGTTCATCCCAAAGGTGTTAAATGGGGTTGAGGTCAGGGCTCTGTGTGAGTCAGTCAAGTTCTACTTCTCCATGTTTTCATGGAGTTTGCTTTGTGCACTGGAGCTCAGTCATGCCGGAATAGGAAAAGGTCTTAGCCAAACTTTGTCCACAAAGTTTGAAACATGATGTTGTCCAAAATGTATTGATGAGGCATTAAGATTGCCCTTCACTGGAAGTAAGGGCCCTTGCCCAAACCCTGAAAAACATGTGTGTCCCAATACTTTTTTATATAGTGTATTTTAGTCACAGTCCTAATGTAAATGCTTTTTACTTCACACATGAAACAGCATGCCATGCATACACGTTTCTAGACGAGGGCCAGCGTGGGCCTTGTAGAATTGCTCCCGGCCCCTGTTATGACCCCTGCACTGAACAGTCAGTGATTTAAAAATGTATTTCTTATCACAACATGCGCAAAATATTGACATGTTTTGCTGATATATGTGCCCCCTTAGAAACACACTGGCCCCACCTCGGACCCCCTGGAAATTTTGGTCTAGAACTGCAACCGATGGTTTATTCACACCACCGTTTAAAGGAGGCCAAATCTTTGCTTTAGCAATATCTCTGCTCAAGTCACAATTCTCACATCCAGATGTTTAAATTCAACACAGTGATGGCACCTGTTGATGTTGGGCACACAAAATAAGCTGGAAAGAGTGTTCTTTCAAATTCCCAAGCATTAACTCACTTACAATAAACTTACATCTTCCTAGGAGGGAAAAAGAGCAGAAATCTGCAAATCTATTAGGATGCAGAAGGAAGCAGAAGATCTATACAATCATTTGACCTGATGCTTGTTCTCAGTCTTAAACAGATTGATTTTACTTTCAGCTAAATTTGACCAACTTCTTCTCCTATGGATTTGGAACATGACTAGTCAGTGGTTTTGCTTCTCTGTTCTCTAGGGGAGAAGTGGCCCAACTGGTGTTCCAGGTCAGAAAGGAACTCCTGGTTTACCAGGACCACAGGTATGCTTCCATTTGAAAGCTCATACTCCCTTGCAATAAAGACATTATTTAGTCTTTTGTTTCTTAATATTGTGATAACATTCATTTTAGGGACCACCTGGCACTCCAGGAGGCATTGGATCTAGAGGAAATATAGGAAATAGGGGACCAAAGGTGAGTTAGCCCACTTAGACCATCTATGTAGCTTAGTAATTAGACATTATCCTTAAAACTTGTTTCTGAATCTATGTGTAGGGTCAGCCAGGGGACCCTGGAGATAAAGGGTCAGATGGACCACCGGGCACCAGGGGACTTCCGGTAAGTCAAAGCAGCAGACCTGACCAAAAAGGGAATATAATCTGATTTTAAATCGCTCCTGACCAGATTAAAGATATATCTTGAATAATACTGATCCTGATAAGGGTATGGATGTACTGTATTCACAAATGTAATTCACAAACTTAATTATCAGACTTAGATATAAACAAACATTCAGAGTGTATAAATATTTAAATGCATGCATTTGGCATACATACTAATGTAGAGCAATGATAGTTTAATTTTTATAATTTCTACAATTTATAATGTAATTTAGCTGAATGTAGCATAGAAGCCTTTACCAAAGGACTAGTTGGTGCAGTCTGGTGCACATGAGCCCAAACCTGCCACTTGGAGGAATCCGAGAATCAGAATCATAAAATTATTGATCCCAGAACAAATTATACTGTGGGTAATACAATCCTGGAATGGTCTTACTAGGGGTGTACAGATGTCACGGTTCGGTACGTACCTCGGTTTTGGGGTCACGGTTCGGTACGGTTCACGATACAGCAAAGTTAAGC
>JBBPDC010184771.1:0-13561 GCA_037974485.1 Hemigrammopetersius urotaenia | reverse complement strand
CCGACTGCAGCCCAATCAAATTCTGTCCACCCCGACTGCAGCCCAATCAAATTCTGTCCACCCCGACTGCAGCCCAATCAAATTCTGTCCACCCCGACTGCAGCCCAACCAATTTCTGTCCACCCCGACTGCAGCCCAACCAATTTCTGTCCACCCCGACTGCAGCCCAATCAAATTCTGTCCACCCCAACTGCAGCCCAATCAATTTCTGTCCACCCCAACTGCAGCCCAACCAAATTCTGTCAGACTCCGACCCAATCCTGTCCCAAAATGGCCAAATACGTACCAAAACGACCAAATCAAGTTAGACCCTGACAAAATTCTGTCCCAAAAAGAACCATTTCTTGTAACAAAATGACAAAATCCTTTCTGATCCCAAGCAAATCCTGTCCCCAAACAATCAAATCCTATACCCAAATTTTCCACTTGTGGGACTAAGAAAGGGATATCTTATCTTAATTAAGTAGATCAGAGTAAAGCATGGTCAAAAAAAGCTAGAAGAAAAACTAAAGCCGGAGAAAATGCGAGTCAAGCCTAAAAAACGGTGTCAGAACTATACCAAAGGTCACATGACCCAAAGGTGCAAGACCTACCAGCAAGTGAGGATGCTGGCAGAGGTGAACAGGATTATTGGTACGGGGTATGACGCGCAGAGCAGGCCATGCCGGTAGAAGGCGGCCGAGATGTTCTGCCGGAGCTGCTCCCTGACCGTCATCCTGGGGGGCGGGGTCAGCTGGCTGCCATTCGGTCTGTGGACGCCAACAGGGCGTGGCCACCAGGGGGCATCCAGGGATCTAAGTAAATACACAGGGATTAGTAAATGCAATAAAAACACTGTTCTTCATATGTTGTAAAACATCCAGAGAATGTTAGTCTGGCCACACCTCCCTGAAAAATAATATAAACAAGTACAAGAGTACAAAAGAGATTAATTACCTTCAGTAGAAATTTACACCCCTAAAAACACACACATGAATCATTCACACGCTGCATGAACACACAGCTATAAACATCAAAGTAGGGCTGCATATATATATTGTCTGTTTATTGTTGTTACAGTATTGGTCTCTGCAATACAATACTGATATCGCAACACGCTTTGATTTGCAAATGAGGTTCTAATCAGTGACAGAGTTCCTGTCAGGGATGAGTCACTGTGCATTCTGGTGAACATATTCATGATCCCAAAAAAGGGTAATTATTTTAATCTTTAACCATTAAAGTACTTTTTACATTTCCCTTGTTTTAATTTTTGATTTGTGCAATCTTAGGTGTAAATATAATTAATTATTCATTCTCATTAAAAACCTGTTTATCCCTTTGAGGTAACACTTAAGATATTAAAAGTGAGGATATGGAACGTTCAATATTTTTAAAGATATTGCAATCGCAATATGTAGCAGTATAATCGCAATGATATTTTGTTCACTCTACATCAAAACCATTCTCTCGAAGAGAAGAAGCAAGACGACCACAGGATGAGGTTTACAGATCAGGAAATAAATATCAGTCATCATGCTCTGCTGCCTACAAGCATACTGGACTTCTCCTCACACGTCTGTATAGTTTTACTGAAATATCCCGTTTTATTTGTTTGACTACAGTGGAGATTAAGAGCAAATTCTGAAATTATTCAGGCAAACAGTGACAAACAGACCCACAAAATAAAGCTCTCATACTTACACGCAATAACATTTGTCTGAGGAGAACAATCTGAAATAACATCCCAGCTGGATCCAGAGGATCAAACTACAGTAATACGACCCACCAACAGACCCTCTAGAAGTCAAACCCATCTACTCATCTCATTTCCACTCCACACAAAAACCCCACACACACAGATATAGGACAGTGCAAATGCCAGACCTCATTTCTACATATTCTGCTTCCAAAAGATCCAGACTTTCTTGTATTTTTAATGTAGTCTTGAGGAACAGTTCTCCAGGCTTCCTGAAGGACTTGCAGAGTCCAGTCCCTGAACCTGACCAGTTTTAGAGGAATGTTTTTGTTTGTCAGGCCACACAGTACGAGTCATATCCAACCTTTGGGGTGGATTAACATTATTATTATTGTTACTACTGGGTGAAATGTGCAATTTACAATGTGCAAATTATAATGTGCAACTCATTATTACTGTTTTTGTCAATGCCTGTCACTCTATTGCGTGCATTTTCATCTATCTATCTATACAGGGCAGTACCAGTAATTTAAAATAATCTGCAGGTCATTGTTTCAGCACAAGGGGAGCTATTAACACTTATGGTGATTACTGAAAGGGAGGAAACTCACAAAATTGGGGATTACTATTACTACATTTAATCGTATTATTTATAATAAGTTACAT
The DNA here is from genome assembly GCA_037974485.1 of Hemigrammopetersius urotaenia. NCBI lineage: Eukaryota > Metazoa > Chordata > Actinopteri > Characiformes > Alestidae > Hemigrammopetersius > Hemigrammopetersius urotaenia. The sequence goes on along the minus strand of JBBPDC010184771.1, from coordinate 11,217 downwards.
TGGCTGCCATAATAACTACTAGATTACATTTAATTTAATATAATATAATATGGTAGTCACCACCCCAACACAATACACAAAAATGAATGGAAAACTATCAGAGCAGTGTTTCCGTTAGCAACAATTCCCTACATCTAAATCTTTGTCGCCTCAGCAAAAATAAATAAACAAACAAATCAAACTCTTTTTGCCCACCCGCACACCAAGCCTCCTGATACACAACACTGAAGAGGAACTATTACATTATTTAATGAATAATAGGAGTGTTTATAAAAACAGCTTCCACGGGGTTTCTTTAGTTAATACTTGTTCACCTGGTGCTTCTCTCCAGAGAATAAACAATCCTCAGACCAAACCTCCAGAGCCACTACCCTTCACACACTTCTATAAATATTCCCCTACCCATGTGAACGTACACACACCACCCTCATTCACCTCCAACCAAAACAGCACAAAAACAGTCAGACTCCACCCTGACACTCTAAAGAAAGATGAGTGATGACTGTACCTTCCACACCTCGGATAATACTGTATGTTTACTGTATATCAAATATACAGTGAGTGCGTATATCATACATGTTTCATATACAGTTAATGAGTACAGGCTTTATGTCACCTTTAATAATACATTCATTTCTAACTGTGGTATTCTTTGTTTATTGCTGTGTTATGGCATGTATTTAGTCTAAAGTGTGAGGTTTATCAATCCCAGGCTTTGCCGTAGGCTGTCAGTTAAATTTCAGTTCATATATATGCATTGACTACATATGGTCTGCGCTGGCAAGAGACTAGCGGGCAGCTAGACAAGGTAGTTGCTGCTGAGGCCAGGGGCCAGGAGGCTAAACCAACCATCTGCTAGCTGCTTTGAGTCATCACCTAGGTTCCACCCCAAGTTCCATAATATCAAAACTGTGTCTGTCCCTCGAACTAAACAGAAAAGAAGGACATTTGTGCATGAGTAATTTAATTAAACTCTCTCAAACTACCAGTAAGTTCAGCACCTTTGATCTAAAACGAAAGCTGGGACTGTTAAATATAAGACTGCTCGCTCCTAAAGCTGCTCGTCAACAAAATTACTGATGAGAATCTTGATACCTTATGCCTTACAGAGACCTGAATTAGACCTGATGAGTTTGTTGCTCTAATTAAGGCTACAACTACACACACACTAAACAGTAGAAGGGAAGGCACTGGAACCATATATAAAAGTGCCTTAAGTATTAAACAGATAACGGAGTTTAAATTCTTGTCCTTCGAAACTTAACTAACATAACTAACCTTGATACAAATAAGAACTCTCTCCGCTTAATTACACTCAACAGGCCACCAGAGCTGTATACAGGGGGTCCACAAGTTACAACAGTCTCTTTTTCTGTGGTTTAATTGTGTTTTTATGAATTTACAGCTGTGTTAGAATCGGTAAGTGACTGAAGCTTGGGTGTGTTTCACCTTACACCAAAATCCGGGTTACATCACAGTTGAAGGAACAAATCTGTGGGGTAACACGAGGACCTCCTGTACAGAGTTCTTAAAAGATTTCAGCTGTTATCTAGCAAATTGGTGATTTTAATATTCACTTTGAAAAAGAACAGGATAAAAGAGTGGGTCAATATAATGACAGACAGCTTCGTACGAATGTTTGTTGTACAAACTACATAATAAGAGTAATGTAGGGGTTCCTGTGGGTATTCCGGTTTGGGAAGATTTTTGGTCTTTTGTGACGCTGTCTCTTCAAGCGACACAATGACTATTCACACTTTTATTTGCTGTAATAATATCTGCTTATTTTCTCTCTCCTTAATTAGTATTCCTTCTGTATCATCCACTGTGTATTGTTGACCCTGTTGTGCAGTATCTGTGAAAAATTGTAACCTATATTTTGGATGATATTGTCATGTACCAGATGAAAACAATAAAAACAATAAAAAAAAAAAAAAAGAACAGGATCATCTAAAATCCATGTTTACTTCAATTCCAGTTACGGTTGGCTTAATCCAACACCTAACACTGCCTACTTACTGCTATGGTCACCCGCTTGATTTTATCGTGACTCTTGGTGTTAATGTGGATATCCTTCTTCAGTCCACAGTAATCCCAGATCACAACATCATTACCTTAATCATAATGTAAGCACAATCCCCCTCTTTTGTATTAGTCGCACAATTACATCTACCACAGCTCATCGTTTTATTACAAACTCCCAGAAATATCAACCCATTTGGCACTCCACACCTAGATAACCTAAATGAACCAAATCCACATCAGACTACGTCACATCGGTAAGATGTAAAAAAAGAAATTTAAAAAAAATTGCTTTAAAGTAAAATGCATGTAGACTAGAGAGTAAATGGTGTTGTACCAATTTGTAATCCTTCCACTGTGCATAGAATGAGAGCCTTAGAGCCAACAAAGCACCTACCACAGCCTATGTATTGTCCCACGTTGAAAAATAATCCCAGGTGTCTGTTTAGTACAATTCTAAACTAACTAGAAATTCAACTCCTCCACATTTGCTGCCTCAATCAGCAGACCCAGATCTGTTCATAATTAGTCATAGTAGAGAGACTGACATCTTTGAATCCAGTCTGATGAGCAGAACTTTCTGCAATTATTCTCTATTTGAAATCTTCTACTTATGATCTCAATTCCGACAAGCCTGCTTAAATCAGTCCTACCAGTAAATACTGGACTTTCCCCATCAGTATTAAACACCTCACTTTACGTTGGTTATCTACCAAAAACCTTCAAATCAGTTCCATTTTTAATTACGGAGGTATGTCTTATCACAAAAAATCTCTTTAATTCCTCTCATTCATCCACTCACCCCAGCACAGAAGGGTCACTCTGGGTCAGGAGGCAGACAGCCACTCAGCACCTCAGTCACCGAGCTAATCCGGGATTGAGCTGCTCAGAAAAGAACACAGGACATACGCTCAGAACGTGGCGTCACTCAGCAACGCTCTGTAGCACCTCGGGGGGTAAAAATAAAGCATGACCGGAAGGTGAGGTTGCAACTGCACGAATTTTGGAAAGTATGAACTGCTTAAAATAAAAGTGAACATGTTTTTTTAAAAAAGTAAATATCGTGTCAAATGGTATACTCTCTCCATCCCTACATCCCTACAGTCCATATACGGAATATAAGCAAAAAACAGTCCTTTTTAAAATCAGTTTTGCAAGGTATCCTTATTCTGGCTACAGCAGTTCAGCTCCACCCATTCATGCACCACCAACACCTTTAATGGTTAAAAACGGGACTGTTATTGGAATACACGAAAATCTCGATTCACCAGAACACCCAGTAACTCACCTGGAGCTGAGATTGGTCACTCGGTCAGAAACACTGACTGGCTAGAGGTTCATTTGCATACTGCTGCCTTTTGTTTCTACAGACTTTTGCCTTTTCATTGTATGAAATCTTGTAGAACTGCAAACATCAGTTTGTTCATTTTTTTTTATTATGCTGTGCCATTATTGAAGGAGACGAAAATCTAATGGGCTACACTGATTATATATATGTCACACACTGATCAGCCAATAAAACCACTGGCAGTTCAATGAAGAGAACTATGATGGTCAGGGTTGAGGGGAAAAAAAAAACAGGCAAAATGATCTAAGATACTTTAAAAAGCATCTGGACAACTGAACATGGCATCTCCAACATGGCAGTTGTGCAGTGGTCAGAAATGAGACAAAAGTGATCCAAGAAAGGGAACTGGCTACAGGGTCTTGGGTGCTTGAGGTTCACTGATGAAAATGGGGAGCTAAAGACCAATTCGTCTGGTCTCATCTCACAGGAGAGCTGCTGTAGAACAAACTGCTGAAGAAGTTCAAGCTGATAGAAAGCGTTCTGAACACACAGTGCAGAGCCCCTTGCTGTGTATGAAGCTGTAGACCTGTCAAAGAGCCCATGCAGACCTCTGTCCACCACTGACAGATCCTGCAATGAAGAACTGGACCACTAAGTAATGGAAGAAGGTAGTACAGTTATGTATTCATCAACACTATTTGGAGGCCCGTGTGAGTTGTTCACTTGAGGTAGGAGTACCAGGATGTACGATGGGAGGAAGGTGAGGCCGTGCCGGCAGTTTGATGCTCTGGGTGATGTTCTAGTGGCAACACCTTGAGTTCTGCATTCATATGGACATTCCTTTGACACCTAAACATCACTGCAGAAGTTCACTTCTTCATGGAGATGCTGTCCAGTAATGGCAGTGTCCTCTTTCAGCAGGATGAGGTCCACCCACACGACAAACACTGTTCAGGAACCATTTGAGGAACATGACATAGGGCTCAAGTTGCCTCCAGATACCCCAGAAGTTCTGTGGGAGATACTGGACAAACTAGCCCAATCCATGGAGGCCTGACCTCACAGCTTACAGATCTTAAAGGATCAGCCAGTGCAGAACCACAGACCTTAAGAGGTCTGGTAAGAGACCTCAACAGGTCAGAGCTGTTTGGGGGCACAAGAGGGACCAACAATGTTAGCAGGTGGTTTTAATGTTGTAGCTGGGGGGCGTTATGTGGGCCATGATTCACTAAACGTTGGGAGTGTAAACTATATTCATGTCTGTAATTTCTGTATTTTCCAAATATAACAAAACAAGTCAAATAGGTTTTAATGTCCCACTGATTCCACTAGTGATCATGAAAATTCTCAGCCTTGGTCCTGGAGGCCCACTGCACGTGTTCACTGCTCTGACAGCGACCGCAATGGACCACACTGACCAGCTCATGTGTTGAAGCAGGAAACATCTAAAATGTGTAGGCCTGCATGTCTTCAGGACCAAGACTGGACTCTACCACAAAGTCTGCTTTTTGTGAAGCAACACTCAGTTTCTTCACAGATCTGTTCACCTATTTGCTCTCCTACAGCCATGAGGGGAGTTCTCCTGAAGTCTTGAAGCAACCCCTAATTTCTTCATATTTTGCTTTGAATCCCCTTGTTGGTGAAAAAATACTATTTTAATAATATCTTGGGCATACTGTGCAAAATAAATTAAAGAAATATGAACAAATGTTTTACAGCAACAGGCTGCAAAAAGCCAAGGTGCCTAGGTGAAGGTGTGCCAACCACCAGTATACTGATCACCACCTGATCGTTTTGAATGACCTGCACTTATTTCTTCACTGGTTCAGGCCTCAAGTTAGATGTGCTTTGCCATGTATGAATGATCCATACATAGGTCACCATTCTTCTAAAACTAGTCAGATTTATAGACTGGACTCAAAATGAGTCTTTGAAAGTCCTTCAGGAAACCTAGAGAACTATTCCTCAAGACTATGTTAAAAAGACAAAGTCTGAAGCAAAATGTGAATAAATGAGGGGTGGCTCAAGATTTCTACTGCTCATCTAAATTTTGGAGACATGAACTTCACAATCTCGACCTTCAACAGAAACCCCAGCTTTTCAAGCTCTTAACTGGGAGCACTTTACGTTTACAAGGCCATAAAGATGTTGGGAATAAAAGTTATGACTAAGGGCTAAAATTATGACTCCAAAAATGGAATAGACATTCGTGTAAAAACATTAAACGTCTAGATTCCTTGGCTTTAATAAACATTATGCATTAGGCTTTACTGGTTGACACAGTATATTAAAAACATTGCTTTTGTCTGAGAACAAAATAATTGAGTTAGGCAAGTAAATCAACTAAATTTAAACAAAAGAGGTGAAGTGCTAGCTGGATGAAATTCTGTGTCCCACTCCTTCGCAAACATTTAACTGTTTAGATAAAGAAGCTTAATACAACGAAACAACACACCAGGGGTGGGATCTGAACAAGAAGCAAAACAAAAAATGCTTTTCTTATTAACACGTTAAAAAGGGCATGCTAGGCTAATGCTAAGCTAATTAATAAACTAGTTTGTTTTGGAAGGTTGTCAATGTGTCGTACGTTCACAAAACGATATTTGGTTTAAATCCAGATGGGTATACTCGGTAAACATAAAGTTTGGGTCGATATAAAGTACTATAATGATAAATGGGTCTAAAACAGCATCGCTTAGCTTAGCGGCTAGTAGAGCTAGCTCATACTGGGGGCCTGAAGACAGAAACGAGAAGCTCCATAAAAACTTCCAGCACCAACCTGATCTCTTCTTTCTGTTCCTGGAAATGTATCTTCCACAGTCCCACTGGTGTTAAATCTAACCTAGGTGTGTTAAACCTAACACACCACACACAGTCACACACTGCTTTGACAGCAGGGGGAAAGGAGAGAGTGTGTATTCAACTCCAAACGTGAACCCTCAACTTCAACCTAAAAAACACACCATCATCGACCTCTACTGGCCACCGAGGGAATGATTTATTCTTCTTTCTGTCATTCATTCATTCATTCATTCATTCATTCAAATTATACCAAAGGGCAATTCCACCCCAAATTCAAAATCCCCGCCGCCAATTCAGCAAACAAGTCATTCAGAACGGACGCGCTCTGATTTCTCTGCTGAAGAGGTGAATAGAACCAGACGTCTCCAACACAAACGCAGCAGTTTATTTACAATTGAACACCAGTCAAGCTCCACGTGTGTCCACACGTTATGACATGGATGTTAATGATGGTAAAATTGTGGCAAATCTGAATATTTATTTTATTTGGGTAGCCTACTATTTGACCTCATGTATCCCTCCACCACGAATGGGTTTAGTTTTAGAACCAAAAGCTTCTCAAAATTCTGGTAGAACGTCTCAGGCATCAGGCAGCACAAACCTGATCTTTATTGAGATTCACTCAAAAAAGCTGTATAAAACCCTCCTAACACAGCCATAGGTTTTATATTCACTAGCTGGTGTTTTGTTTGCCAAGATCAATATATATTTGATTTACTCTGAACGGGACAATTTGTTGGATACAAGAAGAATCTTGATGACAGAATCCAGACCTTCTAATGAGCCCTCATTGCTAAACTCCATAGACAAGCACTGACCAACAGAAGGTCACCATGTCTATGGGCTAGAGGGGTATGAATCCCCCAGTGCCGGTCTGTGGAATCTCTGGAGTGACGGAGCTCCATCCAGAACTTTTGGGATCCAGAACCGAGCTTCCAACATCAGAACCTGACCTCACTATTGCAATCAAATCCTCACAGCAACGTTCCAACACCAGTACCTGACCTCACTAATGTTTTTGTAAAATCAAATCCTCACAGCATATACGACCTGCGAAAAAGTGTCAGGTTTTTGCAGAAATAATTCCAGAACCTTCTCCTGGTATAACATGTGAAATTTATTCTTCGGAACTGGGATTTTAAGGAGTTGCAAAGCAGATAATAATAATAAATACATTTTATTTATAAAGCACCTTTCATACATTTGAATGCAGCTCAAGGTGCTTAAGTATCCAGACCACAGCTGCACTCTCCTTTAGTACAAAGAGACCGGAACATTCAACGCTGAGCAAAAGTCTTATCCAGAGGACCTCAGGTGTGTCCAAAGTGTGAGTGATTACTTGATTACCTGTTTATTTCCTGAAATTTACATATATGTGACCTGTGAACCACCTCTATACCACCCTCTATACCACCTGGAACATCACTACAACGATCCCAAACACACCGTCAATGCAGTGAAAGCACTTCAGATCTCAACATTACTGAAGCTGTATGGTATCATCTCAATAGAGAACCAGACAGTGTCCAAAAAGAAGCTTTGGAACATCCTGCAAGTGGCATGGAGAACTATAACCGAAGAAATGCCAGTAAAGCTCGTCTAAGACAGTTCACTCGTAACAGTGCTCAGACTAAATACTGACTTTAAAGATGATTAGAATAAAACAAACTGTGTTTTATCCTGTACTTGCAGGTTGCACATGTTGCAGTAAATCATTGTACCATTAAAACACAAAGAAATGAGGGCTGCACAAAACGTTAGGTCTAAAATTTGCAAACAAATGCCATATTTAAGGTTTTTTGATGTACATAATGTGTATTTTTTTTCAAAGTCGACCTTGTGATCTGACTGAGGTGTTGCAACTGTATGTCAAGCCTTTTATCTGGGCATGTTTAAAACACGAACATTAGAATAAACAAAAATAAGCGGGGTGTGTGTTTGTGTGTGTGTGTGTTGTGTGTTGTCCTGACCGATTCATGGGCTCACTTGGAGGATAGACAATATTTACAGTAATGATCTGTTTTATCTGTTCAGATCCATGTAATGGCTTGCGAAGTAAGATGTTCATATTCACCATTCTAATTATGCACTACTGTATTTATTTGTGTTTATTCTAATGTTAATGTTTTTACACACACTCACTGTCCAGATGAACAGTTTAAATAGGTTTCTCAGCTGCCTGAGGCTTTTACACAATGCTGTAAACAATCATTTCTGAACACATGAAACGGCCTTTGTGGTGTTAAAGGACTGCTCTTGAAGTTCCTGGCGCGAAGAAGGAAGCTCCTTTGTCAAGAACTTTGTACTGAAAGATCTTTCGCTGGTTGTCCTCTCCGACTCCTCGCCGCCAAATCTCTACCTGAAACACATCACAGACCGAGACTTGAGCCTGAAGCAGCGTGTGCTACAGCAAGATACCTATTTCACAGCATTCCTTTTGTAAATGAGAAGCCTGGGGCCTCTAGATAAACACACAGACAGATGAGAGGGCTTCGCTGATTTACTCCTTTGGAGAAAAAAAGCTCTGTTCTAGAGAAACATGCCAGAATCGTTGGCAGTGGTAGTGAATGGAACCAGCTGTCTGCATATAAAAAGTTAGTCCATATAGTGTTTATGGTTATGCAGCCTGACACCTGAGATATTGTTCTACCAGAGCGTTGAGAAGCTTTTGTTCCTAAAACTAAACTCATTCATGGTGGAGGGATACATGCGGGGCGTCATGAGGCCAAATAGTCCCTGAAGAAAACTGATTTAGTTCAGATTCTCCACTATTTTACATTATCGACATCTAATTAAACACTCAGACACGTGGAGCTTCACTGGGGGTCAATAGAGAATAAAACAGCTGTATTTATGTTGGAGATGGCTGGTTCCATTAACCACCACTGTAAAGAAATCCTGGCCATTTAAGTTTCCCAATGAAGCCTTTAAAGTGTAAATATAAAGGCACACATCACTTCTGTCCTCACACCCATTTGTAATCATTTGATTGCTGATGTCATAATTGTGATATCTGCTTTCATCACTCGTTTCTCACAGAGAGAACACTTTCACAAAACTTTCTCTACGCCTTTACAGAAACTGGTCAGGTTCAGGGACTGGACTAAAAATGAGGGTCTTTAAAAGGCCTTCAGGAAGCCTGGAGAACTGATCCTCAAGAATACCTTCAAAACATGCGAAAGTCTAGATTTTGGGAGTAAAAAATTTGAATAAATGAAGGATGCTTCAAGACTGTGACTCCACTCTTCTCCTGTCAGTCAGTACCTGTCCATGAATGTCCCTGCAGTAGCCGGTGGAAAGTCCCTCCACACGCAGAGACAGGCTGCACTGATGAGTCAGCGACTTCAAAAGGTAGCTGGCGTTATCTTCACCTTCATCCCACTCCTCATCATCACATCGCACCAGAGTTACGACACAGCCCTGAAAACCCAAGACAGACATCAACCCATAGTCATTACATATTTGATGCAGCTATATATGGCAGTTCTTTTGTGTGTTGATTCATGTGTCGACTCCAAAAACTGAAATGTAACTCTACAGGGGGGTCTCTAAACAGATAATGGTAGAAAAATAGAATAATAGATCAATTTGGGTTGAACAACACACTCCTTATAATATAAAATGTGATTTTTAGAGACCATTTTTCTCATAAAGACGTTCAAGTTGTCAACCCTTTGCTTTTAGAAGCCTGGGTTCAGATGAAAACCAGGGTTCTGACTGAAAGAATGATACAATTTTTTAATGGAACAACAGAGTTTAAGATATTATTGAGACTGTTATAATGGGAATCCAGATCATTCTGGGTGAGTAGCTTATTCAAATGCAAAAAAAACTTTGTAAAAGCAAAGGAATGGGTGTCTGGATTATTTTCCTAATATTACAGAAAGAGATGGTACGAGGGTTCTTGGATATAGAGAGAGTGATTTAAATGCTGCCTTTTGTTTCTGAGGGGGGAAATTTATTATTTGGTATTTGGAGTACTGCTATGTTTACGTTCAATTCAATTTATGCTGAATTTATGTTCAAGTCAGCTGTGCAGTTATTCAATAAAGCTCTAGTAATTGGGATATTACTCATAAAGACTCATAATGACTACAGAATCCCAATATTGACGTCACGGCTCGGCCAGTGGCGGGTAGGAGCCACTGTTTTTGGTTTTGTTTTGGTTTTGTTTTTGGGACTTTTATTTTGACGTTCGTGTCTGTTTTGTGTTCTGTGTCTAGGTCTCAGCTGTCTTGTGTTTAGGTAAAGTGATTATGGTTTGTGATTGGTTTCTGTCTGTCATGTTCTGTGTATTTAAGTTCTGTTCTTGTGGGCCTTAGTTATCTGTCCATCGCCTCATTTGAATCCTGTTTTCATGTTCATGTCTGTAGCGGCCATTGAGCCAGGTTTTCTTTCTGTTCTGTTTTCACGTTCACATCTAATAAAGAGCCTGACTTCATGGATGCCTGCCTGTCTTGTCCCTGCTGCCCCTGAGGTAATTGAACCCAGGTGACGATTGTATACTAACACACTCGAGTCGGCTGAACAGAACCCAAGCCCCTCCCCAGATCACAAATAAGTTCACTATAATCACAAAGGGGATAATAATAGCTAACCTTTGGTGTAATTGTCAGAATTTCCCCCTGGTGTGAGTGCGCCTTGGGACTGAAGCGAGGAATGAGTCTCCCCCTCCCTCTCACCAAAACCATGTGACGTGATCCTGTAAATATTTTTCACATGGCTGTTCTCACTTCACAAACCCTCTCTTAGCAAACAGACAGGAGGAGATAAATCTCAGCCCACCAAGTAAACATGTGAACTGAAAAACAGCCCCACCAGGCAGATGAAGAACCGGTCTCTAAACAGACACGACCAATTTAAAGTGGAAGACCAGCTGGCAACTAAGTTGCAAAAGCAGCCCATTTTCCAATACTTTTTGTGATGCCACAAATCCAAAGGATTTACATTTTTCTTTATTCAGCCCACAGAAGTATAGACCATTCTGAAGTAGCCACCATCCATACTATAGTTCTAAAGAGTGTTTTAAGTAGTGGTGGGCGGATCGATCCAAATATCAATACTATCGATATCAAAGCTGGTATTGATATTGATCGATACCAGTG
>JBBPDC010184736.1:0-15544 GCA_037974485.1 Hemigrammopetersius urotaenia | reverse complement strand
TCAGTGTGGAAGAACTTGACTGGTCCACACAGAGTCCTGACCTCAACCCCATCCAGCACCTTTGGGATGAACTGGAAGGGAGATTGGGATCCAGACCTTCTCGTCCAACATCAGTGTCTGACCTCATAAATGCTCTACAGAATGAATGGGGACACAAATTCACACTGAAACTCTAAAATCTTGTGGAAAGACTTCCAAGCAGAGTGGAAGCTGTCATTTCTGCAAAGAGGGACCAACTCCATATTAAAGTATCCGTGTTTGAATGCAGTGTCATTAAAATCCCTGTTGGTGAAGTGGTCAGGCGTCCCAGTACTTTTGTCCATGTAGTGCATTGTGTGATGAGAAAATGTTTCTCTATGGGTTACAGCGCAACATATAGTAATATTCAACAAAGTACAGGTTATGACAGAAACGACACAATAAACAGACAATAAAACAGTGAAACAGTACAGCGTAAACAGAACGGAAACCTTCCAGAGTGACTAGTACTGCACCAAAAGTATGATACTGCACAGGATACAGAGTCTAAATTCTAGGCTTATCAAATAATAGGACAGAAGCGTGCCAGGTTTTGACAGTAAATTTGTGCAGGTTCTACCAAAATACAGAATGGAATATGACAGGTATGATAAGTATAATGTGAGGTAGTCCACTGGAATGACACTTGGTTAGGCAAGAAGGTGGAGAACTTAATAGACTTCCAGCATTCCTAGAAAACCGTGTGGTCCCAAGACTATTGTGAAACCATAAAAGTGTAGCCGTTAGTCATATTTTTGCGAGTTACATCACATGCTGGGTAGGAGGTTTAAAATGAGACCATTGTGTCTTACTACGGTCCTCTGGTGTGTAGAGTGAGTACACCTGTAACATTTTTGTGTTTTTGAACCATTCGTTTAGTTTCTATGAGATTCTTTTGTCTGTCCACCAACAAATTCAAACAACAAGTCCACACATACACATACATATTTCATATTACACAATAATTATATAGGAACTGGGTGTCCATTTGATATAACTGCCTTCATACCAGAGGGAGCAAAACACTATTTTAAGAGAATGATAACAGAATTGAAGTTCTGAACGTTTACATTCTTTTGGTCAAACATTCCTTTTGAAATGTGTAGGATTTCTGTATATTTTTCCAAACAGCATAAACGCACCATCATAACGATATACTGAATCTTCGAGTATCGTCTGTTGCTTTACATCAAAAGAGCTCAACATCCAGCACAGTTTGAGGATTTTCGGATTCAACCCATCCATTAATTGGCAGGTTTGGTGGCTTTGGTGGCAATTCTTATTATTTTACTGTAAAACTGTAGTCGTGAAGTCAATGTGACTTTTATCGTTTTCTTCTGTGTTGTTTGCTCATGTGTGTTTGCTCTATTAATAATAAGAACCATCTTGGATGATCTTTGTTATTCAAAGTATAATATAATTACTGCTCTATTATTTTTTCAGTCTTACATTTACGGCATTTATCAGACTCTTTTATCCAAAGCGACTTTCATTCCCTACCTACAGGGTAGGTAGTCTCTCCCTGGAGCAACTTGGGGTTAAGGGTCTTGCTCAGGGACCCAATGGTGGTGCTGAAGGTAGGATTTGAACTCATGACGTCTTGGTCCGGAGGCAAGTATCCTACCCACTGAGCCACCACCATCCCACCACCGTCTTGTCCAGCTCCCATTCATTGTTAGCTCTGGTGGATGCATGCATGGATAAATCTAATGAGAAAGTGTTCATTTGTGTTTCCTTCCTTGGCTAGACCCTCAGGGACTCCCTCTATGGCGTCCTTGCACTGGTGTGAAGGCAACACAGTCTGCTGCCACTTAGGATATCAACAACAACAGTCTTCACAGCTGTCCAGCCCTTTCAAGCCAGTGAGGAAAAGAAGCTATTTAAGACTCGCCGCCATCAAAACACCAGAGGAGGCCCTCGAGAGACAAGGAGCACGTCTTCATCATAACAAACGTGTCCATGATCTTTTGCATGCTATAAGACCAGGGTTCTCTCTCAGCCTGCCTCTCGCTTATTCATGTAGGCACAAAGCCTTCTCGGTCTCAGATGTGGCTGGAGTGTGACCAAGAGCCCGCATAACATACAGCAGAGCTCCTTGACAATTCCAAGTATTCCGAAACGTTTCAGAATTTTCCAAAGGTTCTCGTTACAACAGTTGGCTCTCTCTCCCGCCATGAGGCCCCTGAGAACACGGGACAAGTCACAGTTCTTGGCTTGTATTAATGGTAAAGGGGAAGAAAACAAGTCAGTGTTTTATAACAAGACTAATAGTGTGCAGCCTTTACAGTATTAGAGTATCAGTGTACCACCATCACAGGACTGTAGGTGCAATACACACACTTCAATGCTTTTCAGTGACTGCCAGATGGCAAGAAAAATACTTGTGGAAAATGTGTATTTCAACTTAGGACCACGCTACTTTGCACCAATTTAAAAAAATTTATGTTTCATTTGAACTGTAATGGCTTCACTGGACTTTATTGTGATTCGTTTTAGTGATTTTATGATATAAAACTTATAAAAAAGAAACTGCATTTCAGCATAGAACAACACTAAATTCTTTCAAAAACTGCTCCTTAAAAATGCCGTATATTATATAAAGCTTCATGTTTCTATGTGATTTATTCTTGTTGGTATGAAAATGAAGGAAATCTGAGAATGGTCCAAATATTTGCTCAATGGCATGACCACAGCCTTAAATATTTTTGCTATTTTGCAAAAAAGTGACAGTGAGATTTATGTCTTGTGTGACTTCAGTGGATTGTATGCTGATTCTTTTCAAAGATTTAAAGAAGAAAAATAGTGTATTTTGTTTAAAAAAATCAGTTTAGGACAACACTGTACCACTTTCATTATTTACTTATTTATTTTTTTTAAAAATGCAATACGTTAAATAAAAAAAACATCCCTTTTTATTTTATTCTTGTTTTTGTACTATTTTTGCCTTTTTTTCCAAAAAACAAAGGTTAAGATTTATATTTAATTCGGACTGTACTGGCTTTATTGGACTGGATTTGGACGGATTTCAAGACAAAAAGCATATATTTAGTGACAAAGTTGTATTTCAGTTTAGGAAACAATCTGATTTCTGCTTGTCGAGAAAATTCTTTCCACTCACTTCTTTGGTACCTTAAATAAAGGTCTACTGAAAGATTCTTCCGTGTATTTAGAATGTGCCGCCACATTGCATGCCATCAACAGCGGCCAGGGGTTAATGAAAAGTCAGAGGTCATGGAAATCTTGGGCAGGGGTAAAAAGAGGTGGAGAGAGAGAGAGATATTCCATCCACTCCAAGCAGCAAAAAGTGTCTATTCATAGAGCGGTCTGGCATCCCCAACTTGCGTACAATGCTGTTCCATTTCCGTCTGTCTCTGGTGGGGCTCGACAAAAAAAAGACCACGAGCACCATCCATCTATCTCTCTGAGGACCAACAGATTCGGACTGCATGTGGATTTCCCCCTGCATGACTTCTGATCAAATGCTGTTACTTCAAACACAAAGCTGGTATGTAGTAACAGGAACGCGACTGACCTGTTCATCCTCCACTCACACGTTACACTTCAGCTGTTGTGGGAATGATGAATCTTTACTGAGTGTTGGAAAATACCCCATTTAACCTGCAATTATTAATATTATAGTAATGGTTTCCAGTTTTAAATGTTTAATTGCCAAGGTTGAATATATTATATGGACAAAAGTATTGGGACACAACTGTTTTCCAGGATCAGATCAATTATATAATGCATTTTTGAACTGTAAATTATAAAAGTGGTACAAAATTAGCTGTGTCCTAAACTGAAATACAAGTTTTTCACAAAATACAGGTTTTTTGTCTTGAAATTATAGAAAAAAGAAAAAAAAAACCTGCCCTGGATTTCCATTGTTGGAGGAGTTTGGTATGGGGCAACTTGAATGCAGAATCTGATCTACCCCATCCGTGCATTTCACATGTATGTAAATTAAAATGGTCACACTACAATTTCTCTTTAGGTCAAATGTATTTTTGACTAATGTCCTGTACAGTTTGTCCAATATCGCAGTTAAACTGCTACATTTTTGGTTAAATGTTTTGATTCCAATACCTAGATCTCAACACTGATACTGTAAACTAAATTACAAATCTAAAGTGGGCGTGGCCTTGAAATGAGAGGGAGGTGCTGGAAATGGTTATATTTACTGATATAAACGTACACTAATCAAGAAGTACTGCTCATTTTCACACAGAATGTATTTAGCCAATTAGATGTCTACATGTAACAAGCATGTTGACAGGTTCACTGATGCTGATACAACTGGCTGCTTCGCTAGTGAAATATTTCAGTACTGTGTAGAACTGAAGTAATTTGGCCAGCACCAAAAATGGATTGTTTGGAGTAGTACAGCTTTTCTTAATAATGCATACTGATCATATGCAGGGTGCAGGGAAAGACAACAAAAAAAAGTGTGGTGCATGTAATGTGTACCTTTGCATTCATCAGAAAAGAAACTGTTATGCTGCTTGGCATCATGATTAGACTGCTTATTGTATTTTTATTTATACTTATATGCTTATACTTTATACTTATTCTTTATTTATACTTATATATTTACACATATATTTATACTGGGTTTTTTTTTTACTTACACTATTTTTGTGATGATACTCATTTCTTCCATTCTTACGGTGTGTAGCAGAGTCTATGTTGTACCAGCAATAATGGCATGTGACCAAAAAAAGTTTTGATCTCTGAGTATTTAAGTATTTGTAAAAGATGTAGAATATTTAGTTACTACAAAAGCTTTAGGAGCAGGGGCAGGCAGACAATGACAGCCATTGACACATTTCCAATGGGGGGGGGGAGGGGGGGGTTACAGGTGTGAAACACCCATCTAGTGAAAATGTGTGTGAAAGAGCAGAGAAAAAGTGGGCAGTGTTATTTTATCACAATTTAAAGTTAAACTACATAACATTTCTTAAAGCTCTTCTGACCTTTTTGTAGCCAACACACATGTTTACAAAATTCAAACTTCAAAAGTCTTGCTCAGACATATTTATGTTTTTTTTTTATTTTTGAAAATAGTTTGTCATGTCATGTTTACACAATATTAAAACAATAATAATTTAATTACATTCACTTTACTCACATATTATTGTTGCTGAGTCATATGTGTTACTTTTTGTATGGATGTTTTAGTTAAGATGAAATACTTAAAAATGTAAAGGTGTAGCAAACTGCTTCAAAGTGCCAGAGAGGCCTCGGACCTCAGAGGGTTAATTACAAAAGAATGCATCTTTTGGAGTAGTACAGCTTTTCTTGATAATGCATAAACATCCGTGTACGTGTCTGCTGGCCTATGAGTGTGTACACAAAAATAAGAGCGGCCGTAATTTGTCCCAGTGTTACCTATTCCAAACACGCTATGGCACCGCACATAAAAATAACACAGCTATAAATAAAGCCTCAAAGCAGAGCGCTTCCTACTCACTACACCTCCTGGCCCTGGCCCAACGTGTTTTACTCATGCCGGCACACACGCACACCGGCTTCCACACTTCCACCTCACTCACCTCGACATACACCTGTTCCAAACCTCACGTCGTTTCCATAGTTACATTCCAGCCCTTTATGGTGGTCGCAGGGCTTATGGGTGCTGCAGTCCTGGTTGAGTTGAGCGGCACACACTTTACAGCAGCCGCAGCTGTCCGACACCAGGCTTACACCAGCGGGGCAAACCGGGCGACCTGGTGGGCATTTACACACCGCCGGGCAACTGGCATCAACCTGGGAGACAAACAGAGGAGGGTGGAGATGGATGGAGTAATGGATAGATCAATGGATGGGTGTGTTGAAGTGATACAGGAGTAATATGTGTGGAAGTGAAAGGGAGAAAAAGGACAAAAGAAGTGGTTGTTAGTTTAAAGGGAACTGCATCAACAACTTAAGACTGTTTTTATAATGGTTAGAATGGTTTCATATTTTCCTTTGACTTTTTGACTACACAACACATAACATGAGTTTAATACACACACCACTGCCATCACAGCTTAGCACAGAATGCAGCTTATGAGGTTTATAAAAGACTTTACCCAATACCTTCTACATGGGAGGGAAAATATTCTCAACTCATCCTTCTGCTGGCCCTCTGGTGGTCATATTATCAACAAAATGAAAATGATCACATATAGTTAAGATATACAGTACATCATCTTCCATCAGATATTTCAATTAAGATAATAATCTTAGATATTTGACATTAATATAAAATAATAAAAATAATGCCAGATTAACCAAACTAATTAGAAGACTGTCATTGTGTGTAAAATTTGAGTCTACGTTTAGCTGCTTGGGAGCAATGAGAGGTAAAGCGGAGGAATGAGATCTCTCCACAAAGATAGCTGTCCCAAGATAAAACAGACAGCACATACCTGCTGCTAAAAAAAACATTAAAATATGTGCAACTGCTACTGTTTAAAATAGAATGTAAATACCATTGTAATACCATTTTATTTACTATAGTAAATAAAAACCATTGTGTTGGCTTGCTTGACCAATGAATTGTTGATTATGACATTGCCCTTCAGTGTAAAGAGCAACTGGCATTTTTAAATGCACTTTCAAATAAAAGGTTCTTCCAAGGTCCTCAGCTGAGACATTCTAAGAAAAGGTTTTAGTTGTTGTTGAACCTTTCCATTACGAGGAGTTTCGTTAAGCTACGGAAAACTCATTTAAGAAGTCTCTTTTGGGGTTCTTCTCTAAGGAGTCACTCCAAGGGCGACTTATTTTTAAAGATGTGTTGCAAACGCCTTGAAGGAGGCGAACCACTGCTTAAATCAGAGGTCACTAATGAAGTCCACAGTTTGATTCCACACTGGCTCCAAGATGAGATCAGGTAATCATAGTCTGTGGAACTATGATTAGTTAGATGAGGTGTTTGTGGAGCTCAGAATAGAGCATAAAATATGGACAGACAAGGCTTCCTTTAGCACTGGACCGGAAACCCCTGCATAGTGCATGAATCACCGGTGCCTAATCTTATTAGCAAAGAGTAACGCACCTGACTCAGGCAATAACTGTCATGAACCAAGAAGAGTAGATGAATCATCTGCCCTGACAGCTGTTTTGGGTGGAACGATCAAATGATACACCTTTTATTTTGTCAGTCTGGATCAGATATGGTGGTGATTAGAGTTCAGAGCAGTTGACTGAAGTCTCTGTTTCCCTCAGCCGTGATTAGAGTCACAGTACATAAGGGCGCCAGGAGCCAATTACACACACACACACACACACACATTCCTATCTTTGCAGGCAATTTTCGTAGACATTTTTGTGACTGTAGCTAAATAGTGATTTACCTACCCTAAGCAATCACAATAAAACACACACTATATGGACACAAGTACTGGGACGCCTGACCATTCCCTCAACAGGGACTATAACGACGATGCATTCAAATATTTACTATGGAGTTGGTCCCCCCTTTTGGAGCGGTAACACTTTGTGGGAATGAGAAGGCCTGGCTCACAATCTCCATTCCAGTTCATGCCAAAGGTGCTGGATGGGGTTGAGGTCAGGACTCTGTGTGGATCAGTCAAGTTCTTCCACACTGAACTCATCCAGCATGTCTTTATGGACCTTTCTTCATGCACTGGAACACAGTCATGATGTAATAGAAAAGGTTTTTCCCCCAAACTGTGTCCAAATGGTTGGAATGGTCCCAATACTTTTGTCCATTTTATGTAGACTAGCCAATTATCTTGCCAACATCAAAACGTTAAACGTTTTTTTCATAATCTTGCGCCACACACACACACACACACACACACACACACACACACACACACAAAGCCTTGCACATCATAACAAATCATTCTGTTAGGACTTCTGTTAAAATGACATTGTTAAAACAACAGCCCTAAAGCATTGCATGAGCCAAATGTCACACACACTCAACTTACCAAACAAACACTGGCCACAAAAACAACAAAAAATATGATTTTTTCCATAATCCTGGATTAAATATTCCAGAAGAGTCGATGACAACAAAACCAAATATTGCACGTTACGCAGAAACAAAAGAGAAGAAATGTGGCGAGAAGAAACTCAAACAACAAGCCTGTAAAGTTAAAAAAGCAGATCTGACTCTGAAAACTAACTCGAGCCTCCTCGTGCTGCTCGTTAGTTCCAGTCTCCTGCGGTTCCAGCAGCACTCACACTGTATTTATGCTCAGGCCCCGCCCACCTCCTCGAATCCGGCCAATTATCTTCAGGCATCATTCCAACACATTCCAAAGGGGAGGAGCGTGTGGGCCTGGAGCTGGTTGGGGGGCGGGGCCAGGCATGAATGTAGTCATTCATAAAATCTGAGGACCTGGAGAGCTCCGTTTATTTTTCTGCTGGGAATGAAAACACGGCCACCGCTTTTAAGTGCCTTTCGGCCGCATTCCTACCGGCACTCACGGCAGGGAAGCCCTGGATAAATATACTCAGCTGCCCATCTAACTTGGGAGATTTTAATAGCACGTTTAATAGCACACTTGAAGCACATCAGGCCCAAAGAGAGTGTCTGAGAGCTTCAGGGTAACAAAACTTTTATTGTATTGTCATCCTCTTGTTATTCATTCAGTATTAACATCAATTAACATCAATAATCTTCTTATTATTCAGTCGATATCAGTTCCTCATGGTCTAAATCACATCAAATCTCTTACTTGCAAGATTTTAATAGCATTCATACATTTTAATAGCACACTTGCAGCACATCAAGCCAAAAGAGAAGGCCTGAGAGCTCCAGGGTAATTAAAAGACAAAGAGAGAGACTTAACTTGGTAGCATTATCATCCTCTTATTTATTCAGTCAATATCTGAATCAACAATCAACTCCTCATGGCCTAAATCACATCAAATGCCTTCCTATCCGTAACTTAGCCCATCTTTTACAATCGTCTTTTTATTATTCAAACAATGTAAACTAATCCTGTCATATGCCCTCATGTCTTTTACAGACAACCTTTAACGTAGCCCGCATTTTATCGTGTTACCATTTTCTTATTATTCAAACAATATAAACATCATTTTGGCTAAATTATGGCCATGCCTTCCTGTCCTTCACTGACACCTCCCGGCCTAATATGCACTAATTTAATTTTTGATAGGCTTGTGTGCTCTGCTAAAAAAAAAACAGCTTAGTTTTTTTTTATTCTAAGGCAGTGATTCCCAAACTGGCCCTCAACTGCTCCCTGTCCGGCACAGTATAGAGTTTTCCCTGCTCCCAACACTTGTAATCCAGCTAACCAGCCACTTACCCCGCTGTTATTGAGCTGCAGTGAGAGTGTAAACACAAAAATGTGCAGGACAGGGAATCCTGCAGTAGGAGTAGGAGAGAATGTCAGGGCAGGTGTTCTATGATCAGGGTTGTTTTTGTAGAAGGAGTGTGTGAGTATGAACCCCACCCTGGTCACTAAACAGAGCTGAAGATTTTAATCCTTGTTGGTTATCCAAAGGTGGCAACATTATAGGCTAAGTAGAAATGAGTGAGAGGTAGTAACACCAAGGAAGAGAAGATGGTTGAGGACAGAACAGATCAAAGAATGAGTGGAGTAGCATAACGGAGACAGCGCAAAAGGAAAAGGAGCATTTAGAGAGAGAGAGAGGCAGAGAGAGAGAGAGAGAGGAAAGGAGAGAAAGAAAGAAAGAGAGAGAAAGAAAGGGGGGGCTCCCGCATTATTTTTTTTTTTTAGTGCAGATGAAGTCTTTGAGAGGCAACATGTCTGAAAGTGTTGCACCTTCACAACGTGAGCACCATCTGCTGGAAGAGCAGACTATAGCATTTTTTTAAAAAGATGTTCAGATGTTAGGATGGGCTAGTCATGCAGGCATAGATTGGCAGATGGCTGATAACAACCCGGACAGATGTTTGCAGCTGTAGGGTGTAATCTCTGAATGTCTCTTAGAAGCTGTGAAAGACACACACACACACACACACACACACACACACTGAACTGCTTCCTGTTTTCCAAACACTAATCAGTACACTAATCTGTTCTGCATAAACAAAGAAAACGTACTCCTCAACTGCTCCACTGTAAACACTCGGTATTTATTTATGTGCGGTCAAAGTCAAGTCAAAACGAACCCTATTATCATCTTAACCATATACAGCAGGCCTACTCAACTAGCGGCCCGCGGCCCTTTTGACATTTTTTATGGCCCACAAGACTGCCAGTAACTCAGTGTGGGATGCTTGTGATATATTAAAAAAATGTTGGGTTTTGGATCATGATTGGCTGGTAGTCCCCCGCTACTTTCACCGAGATTGGTTATCTGCTGAATAAAATGAGCCAATCCGCTCACAGAAGTTGCTACATTATTAACCAATCGCAGCCGAAAGAGGCAGATGGTAAATTTGGGCTGGCGTGGAATCCCGTCAGCCCCCTTCACCCAGATAAATGGGCTCCGGGACTGATAGCCTGGACAGCACGAAATTCTGTGGCCCCCGAACCCCCAATGTCTTTCATATCCAGCCCACTTACTATTAAAGTTGAATAGCCCTGATATACAGTATACAGAGAGACTAAATGGTGAAGTTCAGGTTCCACAGAGGGTGAATTTGACTGACGGTTGCACACATGCAACAGACATAAGACATTGTGAAAGTACAAAATAAGGTAAGGGTGAGATTTAACCTGTCCCGAGTGTGTGTACAGCTCTCTGTGCATTGTATATAATTGTAAGTAAAACAAAATGTTGGAAAAATGATGAAAAATGAATGAATGAAAAAACAAATTTATGATAAATTAAATTATGACCAGTATAACCAATAGAATAAAAGTTTGAAACAGTTGTGCAAACAGTATGACCAGTTTACAGACAATATAACCTCTATACACAATACACACAGTATAACATTATTTTTAATGGCAAGGTGGAGAGTGGGGCAGGCCAGCTTGATGCCCACTGGTTCTTCAGAGGCTCGCATGAAGGAACTAAAAAATACGCTAGTGCTCATTTATAACTGCAATGTTTCACTCGTCTGCAAGCCCTGATGTCTCTAGAGAAAAAAGTGGTCTCTCACACGATCGTGTTGACAGTCAGTGGAGCTAATTTATTTGGGGGGGAGGGTATCTCTGGGCGGGCAAAGCATGAGAAAGTGGAGGGAACCTTTTCCTGTATGACGACGTAAGGGGAAAATTCCAGATCGGGCCTCTGAACTGTCCTTCTCTCAAAGGTGGAGCAGGATGATCAAAGCACTCTTTACACCTATCACCATTTCTAGCCACTGCAGGACCATAGGCAGGCTAGGGGAACTTGTATTGATGTTATGCAACTTAAATTAAACTCAAATCAGGAGATGAACTGAACGAGCAGCGATGCCTGTATTAAGTGCTAAAGGGGGGCCTCTTCCTTAAGCAAAAGTGCTAGGGGAGGTGCAGTCACAGTATTGAGAGAGGCTTTGTCAGTTTAATGTGTTTTGGAAAGGCTATAGCATCTTGCTTGAGTCCATCTTATACCACCTCCAAAGTGATTTATCACCTGTTTTAAATGCATCTTGTAAAAAGGCCATTTTCTCCATGTGTAAACTCAGAACACCACACAATGTGAACAGTGTGAAAGGCTTCTCTGCATTTAACCCATCACTAAGTGGAGCAGTATGCAGCCAGAAACACAGCGCCTGGGGAGCAGTGTGTGGGGGCGGTACCTTACTCAAGGGTACCTCATGGTGCCACTGGAAGTCTTGGGATTTGAACCTGCAATCTTCCAATTCCTAACCACTAGGCCACCAGCTGTCTTGTGAGCTTTTGTATGTGGCTTGGCTTTAACCAAAGTGACCACGGGATTGTAAATGGGATTAAAGTGACCAGGTGTAAGCAAGGTATCGTTGAAAGTGGCTTTGAAAATTCGGAAGTTCTCTTTGGCTTCTTTGAGTGCCACAGCAGATCACTGTCTGAAGTAATAGCTTGTGACATCAGGCTGAAAATGCTGTTGGCTCTGCTTTCATTAAGTGAGTATGGGGCTTTTCAGAAGACAACACAGAGTCAGTGCAGTCTATACATTCAGTAATCAGGCGCATCACAAGACGTATTCACTATGAGCACATTTTCCAAACAGCTCCTTATTAGAGGAAATGGAGGGTCATCCGCAACAGAGAGCCTGAACTTAAGTCAGTGATTTCAGCACCCGGGACAGCAACCTGCCTAAATGTAAATAGTTACTTATAATACTGATATACCTTTATTGATCCCCATGTCAGGTTTTGGGAGTGTCCTGCTAGATGATGATGTGAAATTCAGCTGTATTTTCTCAAAGATGGCCTGAAGAATGCGTTATTAAACATCTGTTCTGTATATATTTATATTTATTTAGCACTACTTTAATCATTCCAAGCAAGCTAAGCAAAGCCAAGGCAAGTTAATTAATACAGCGCCTTTCATACACTGTGCGAAAATACAAAATGAAGTCAAATAAAAGATGATTACATGTTAAAAACAATAGATTTAGAGGCGAGTAAACAAGATTAAAACATAAGCTACACATAAATAAACACATCAATTTGATCAGATATCAAATGCTAATGGGGAATGAAAGTAGCTCTGTAACCTTCAGCCACCACCTTCCTCCAAAACACTGTATATGTAAATTAGTAGAAAAGAATAGGTTTCAAATGGAAACAAGTACAAGAAAACAGCAGATGCATGGACTCCATAGGTCTCCATAGGTGTTGTCTTACACTAAGACTTTAGCAACAGATCAAGTCTATAAGTTATGAGGTGAAACCTCAATGGACTGGACTCGTTATTCTCATTCGGACAAAGATCTAAGGTATTTGTAGCACATAAAAAACTATTTGTCATTACTACTCCAGCCTGGCTATCTACCTGATGTAAAAAAAGACGAGACACTGTGCTACTATGGCCAGCTTGAACTGTTTCAACTTTTATGTGCGGCAGTAGCTCTACTATAGAATCAGATAAGAAAGGCTAGTCTGCCTAATAGTGAGTCTTGGGCATCCACAACTTCAGTCAGTCTTGGCCATCCACCACTTTTGATAGATGCTAATCACTGCATACCAGGAACACCCCACAAGTCTTGCCGTTCCGTGAATGCTCTGACCCAGTCGTCTAGACGTCACAATTTGGCCTTTGGCAAAATCTCTCAGCTCCTTACACCTTTCCTGGTTCCAAAACATCAACTTCAAGGACTGACTGTGCACTTGCTGAATAATGACAAGCACCATTGTAACGAGATAATCAATGTTTTTCACTTCACCTGTCAGTGGTTTTAATGTTGTTGCTGACTGGTGTATAATCAAAATGTGTGTACATATTTATTATCTGCTTTCGTCTGAAGTGATATGTTAAAAATAGTCACATTCACATTACATTCATAGGAAAACAACACTTTATTTCACACAGCATACAAAAAAAACCAAAACAATATTTTTGGCCTGTGTGATGTAATTATAAATATGTGATATTTAAGCTTCTAAAATGCATTCCTGCAGCCTTTGTGGGGGTGAAAACTGAAAACCTGGACCTCAGCAGGACCAGACGAACCCCCAGTATCTAAATAAATATAAAGTGCTTAGCATTTTCTGTTTAGATGGGTTTTTCTTCTGTCATTTTGAGACTGTGGTTGATAGAGTATATTATTTGTGAGCCACCAGATGTCACTATGTAACAGGTATGGCAACACTACTCTTGTTTTGGTCCTGGAGGCACTTCATCTTGCACATTTAATTACTTGAATTTGGTTGCTCTTCTTCTCCTAAAGTTGATCATGGCTCCAATGTTAATGTCTATTAATATCCCCTTTAGTGTGTGTGTAGACACAGCTAATCAGATGATCGGGGCCAAGTACTCATTGTTAAAAAACTATTTTTGTGGTCAAATCCCCTCTGTAATATAGGGGAGAGAGAGGGGACTGTCAAGTCCCCTTTAAAATGTGTGGCAGAGAGAGAGTCTGTGATGTCACAGATCAGGAGTCTGGAAATGGACAAAAAGTGAAAAAACACAAACGTGAAGAAACAATTGCATTGCAGAAACCCATAAAAGCCACTTCCCAGCCTCCTGGTTGTGCAGCAGTAAAGCACCAACCTCTGAATCAAAAGACTGGATGGAATCCACGATGTGAGACGACTGCTTTTTTAACGCAAACTTTTTTTCGCCCCCAAAGTCAAAAACACTGGCTTTATAGCAAATACAATCACATTTCCCATTTTCTCACAGCATCTAGTGCATCTAGTTTTCCCTGCTCTCACACGCCCAGTTCAACCAAGTAAAAGCTTGTTCATGACTCTGTATACAGAACCCCTGTCCTACAGAAAGGTAGAACCGGCCTCTATGTCATCTTCATGGAATAGTCATCAGAATTTTGATGACTTTAACCTTGACTGTGATGAAAAAAAAACTCTCCCAGCACCAGTGGCATGTAAGTTTCACAAAAAGAATATGTTGCCCACAAGAACGAGTGTGGATCTATTAAACTATTAAAACAACGATCCAAAACACCCAAAAAATGTTCAGTTTTTTCATTCATTCACTTCAAGACATTAAAGATTTTAAAATGTCAATCACTGCTCCACCACTTGGTATATTATCAATATGAACTAATTCTAAAGGTCAATATAAAAATCTAATGAATGGACCAAGCCATCACCAATCATGCTAAACATGTTCATTGCAGATACAAACCCTTGACATGCTTGGGTCCAGTGTCTGCTGCCTTAGAGAACTGATCTAGGTTCAGCCGAATCTGGTCTTCACAATCCGTGATTACAGTGATCAACTCAAGACAAAACAAAGCATTATAAACATTATAACTTAATTTGGAAAATGCTTTTATCCAAAATGACTGAACATATAAGAAGACACTCAAGTTTCAGGACAGTGTGAGAACCAGAGGAGAGTTGTAAGTGCTAAAATCTTTATTTAGGACTAATGTAGTAAGATTGGTGCATCAGGAGAGGAGATGCTCTCTAAACAGATGAATCTTCAGGAGGTTTTGGAAGATAGAGAGGGATTAGGCAACTCATTCCACCAGTGGGGAACCAGGAATGAGACCAGTCTGGACTTGGTTTGCCTCGTGTGTAGGGATGGCAGGGCCAGACAATTTAGTGATTAAGAGTTGTTGTTCAGTCGTGATCCATGCGATGGAGCTGCTGAGTCGGTGCTAAGCTCAGATTGAAGACGTGTTTAACCACACGGGAGATTCCACACAGCCAGTGAGTTCAAGACACCAGTTATAAAGGAGAGGTTTGAGAGTGAATGAGAAACATTAGACAGAAGCACAGGAACAAATGTGTGTCTGGATTCTGTCTCCAACACACCTCTGCAATGTAAAGTGAGCTAGGAGCTGCAGATGACTCTACCTGACTTCATCTGGTAAAAGGCGATCAGTCATGGCATCCACTGTCTTCCACATCGTCACCAGCCTTGCTGTCCTGCTGGGCTTTTCCCACATAATGTGTGAAAATACAGAAGGTAAGTCTTACCTGTACCTTTCATATGTGACACGCAGTAGCTGGATCTTTTTATTTACATCACATGCT
>JBBPDC010184721.1:0-15545 GCA_037974485.1 Hemigrammopetersius urotaenia | reverse complement strand
GTCCTCAGACACTATATGTACTTGGACACCATTTAATACATCAATCAACTGATGCGTTTACCCAAAATATTAGCATTAACATTAGTTAACAACATTTATTATCATCTTAAAATTATATTTAAAGGAAAATAAAATTTCACTCTTCAGGGGCCCTCCCCTCACTTGGGGCCCTGGTAATTTAGTCCCATTTTTCCCCCAACTACTCTCTGGACATTCATATGGTAAAAATCCAAAACACAACCTTCTTATAAATAAATAGCATTTCATCTGGTTTCCACTTTTCCTTTCCACTTTTCCATTAAAGTTCAATTTTCTGCCTTAAAGTGAAAACAAATCGCTCCCAACAAACACAATAAAAGTAGCTGCGATCAAGGAGTGCAAAGCAGTATAAAATTAAAACAACACAAAATAAACTTGTACAGCTTGAGAGAGGAAAGCAGTCAGCAGAATAAGAGATTATAAATGAGCGGTTCTTTTAGACGCACACAGAAAACCTGGCTATAGTGGAGAACATGGCCAGCATTTAGGAAGTCCAGGAGTACTGCCAGCAGAACGACCTCTGACCCCAGCAATCTAAATATAACAGGTCCTCTACAGTGGCCATGCCATGTACACGTACATGAGTGTCTCAACAGCTCAATTATGCACAAAAAAGACTGTCCCATTAAAAAGTGTCTGAGTAACACATTTTAAAATCTCATTGGAATTGATAGGCTCTGAGTATTGAAAACATCATTGTCCATTTTTTCTCTGAAAGCTGTAAAATTTGGATTATGTGCAGATTACGTATTAACCAATCAGACGAAACCTCTGCTTAATGGGTTGCTTTCATTGTGGTTAAAATTGAAAATATCTTTCCCAAAAGAGTTTGAATGGCAGCTCAGAATTAATTTTTAAACACTGTTAATATAGTTCCTCCTCATTTAGTTCACAATCTGTAAGGGTCATCATTTGTAATGGAAGCATAATGCATCCTTTTAACTTACATATCTCGTCCCATGTTATCAACAGTAACTTTGTTAAGGCTTGATTTGCATACATATTAAGCCCCTTTCCCCTTCGTATCGAAAGAGAAAAGATCCTTGTTCCTTGTTCAGGATTTTTCCTATAAATTGGTCTGAAGGCACTTCACTAACCGAAAGTTCGGTAGTACCAGTTCATTAACATTAAACAGATATTCAGAGAATGTTATTGAAAATGGACAGTCCTAAAACCATTTTAACCTTATTCTCAGGCTTATTGTCGCCTAAGGCTTATTACTACATAGTAACTACATTGAAAATACTGCAAAATTAAAAGATTTAAGATAAAAAGATAAAAAGAGTTAAAGTTATAGGAATGAGAAACTGATACCTCCACATGGTTCTGGGCATTTAAGAGGCACAAAGCCTTATTGATCAGAGCATTTTGTTACCTTGGGCAGTTGTGACCTGTTTCCCAGAATTAGGTCTTCGTTGAAGATTACACACCTCTTCTGTCATTTATACAGTGGCGAGTTTTATCTGCTTTGGATGCCGTTAGATCAATAGAGCTCACAGCCTTCATGGCTTCTCCCTAATGCTCTTTAGCCCTGTTTCAGAAACCTCTGGCAGCACAATTGCGGAATGATGAACTGTTATGACTTTTGTGATCCTAAAGAATGAGGATGTCCTGTGGTGCTTTTTTCCACCAGCCTCCCTGAAAAAGGGACTCAGACTCACAGGCTGCTGCATAAGAATTAGTACGATGTGAATGAACGTGTAATGGAAGGTCAATCAGTAGAGCTTTCACTGCTCTGAATGACGGTAAACATAGGTCATACATGATGTGAAGGAGACTGGCGAAGAGACAAATATCAGTGGGCATGCAGTGAAAATGAAGTGTTGTGGGGTAGGGACCATGGAAACAGACAGCACGGATCCGTCTGGAGTAAATAATCAAAGCTTTACAGTTGAAAGAGCCAGGAAAGGCGAAATGGAAACCAGCGGATGCAAAATTGAGATGATTTAAATATATACCACAGATAATCATGCAGGCAAAAATACATTTCACTTTCCTATGTGTATAAAAAAATGATATATTTATTGATATATTTTATATGTATTGATATATTTATATTTATTAATGGTTATTAATGAAGCCACAGTGAGAATCAACAGAATATTATTACATTTGAATATTCCTCCCCCATATTTTCACCAACAGTATACTTATAGTGTAGAATTTCTTGTTCAGATTTAGATGGAAAGGCTGAATAATGAGTAGAAGTTGGCATTCAGAATGCACTTGTATGCAAACGCTTTGGCACCTGGTGAACGCTCATATTTTCTTGTATTTTGTGAATAAAAACAAGCACGGGTCTATAAATATATATTGTGAATAAATATAAGCACATTTTAGTGTAGGAGAAGACAATCATGGCTTTATGGGCTACATTTGTAAGACCTTGTAGATCAGCGGTCCCCTTTATTTCATCACGGAACGGTTTAATATCAGAAACTATTTTCACGGCCTGGCCTTTAAGGAGCGGCAGATAAATATACATATACGTATTTATACAAACAAATGATACGCATAAAAATGGGGATATTTTAAATATATAATAATGGGGTATCTTTAAAATACAATAATAAACGTAAATCCAGTGTGTACTCGCAGCTTTATTAACAGCATTTTCATAACAACGAGCCGACAGCATAACACGGGTAACACCCACAGTTTTTTTTTCTGTGCAGCCCGCGGACCGGTACCACATGACACACGACCCGGTACCGGTCTGCGGCCCGGGGGTTGGGGACCACTGCTGTAGATGCAGGTGTTTAAACACTTACATACAACTGTATCTCATTAAAAAGACGTATTCTCTGAATTTCTTCAGAAACTAGTGAATTCAGCCAATTATTGCAGTAGACCACAGAATATTATGATATTATAGATTTCTATAATGCAGCATTACTGATACTTTACAAAAAAGAGAAAACATTAAATGCCAAAAAGCATTCTTTGGAGCTTTGTCACAGAAGATCAGCGGTCCCTGAAAAGCCTTAAAATTGATGCTTCTTTAAAGAACCATTTTTGTAAATGAGATACATTCCCACAGTGTAAAGGTTCTGTACTAGTTTATGGTTTGTTTTTTTTTCTAGAACAGTATGTCCAAGGCAAGCATCCATATTTTTTAAGAGAGTATTTTGTAAGTGGTATCTTTGAGTTTAGGGGTTATATTACTGGTTTAATGCCCAGAGGTGTTGGAAGTGAAACACACAGCTGGTGCACAGAGGACCTGTTAACTGAGGCAGTACACTGACTGACCTGGGACAGCTGGCTGTGTTTATGGGCCTCTGTTTCGCTACGCACACACTTGCTTGTAAATAGTTTCCCAATGACCCTGGACATACACGTTAAGCCTCTTTACCTTGTCCACCTGACTCCTTCTCTTATGTTCCATTTAAAGTTATTACCGAGTTATTTTTAATTAGCCGATGGCCAAATTCGCCAGGTCAGGATCCTGAGTTATTGATCACACACACATTGTTTACACTTGTATGGATTTACTGTGCTCTTTTTTTCACTCGTGATAAATCGTTCAGGTCGTGTCCTTGAAGTAGACAGTGCTGAATGTAGTTTATACTTATGTGAATAAGGGACTTTTTTCCCTTTTTTCCATCAAGCATACCTATACTGTACCCCCCACCCCCCTTTGGCACAGTGCAACTCCGCAGCCACTCAAGGTCAAGCTGTTATAGAGAGTTGACACCCTCATCATTCATGTCGCATCCAGTTTAAATGCACACCTCTGCTGTAATGGCACTAGAAAGTAATCATTAGTGCACACCTCCCAGAAGAGTGGAGTATATCAGGGTGAAAAGAAACAGGGTCCCATAACACTTTAAGAAATGCTTTATTTTGGTTTTCCTCTCCTAAATTTCTATTTTTTTACATCTATTTTCTCCTTTAAGTATATTCTTAAAAATATAGTATACAAAATGAGGTTGCTGGAGGAACACCTGTACAGAGATGAAGCATGTACAGTCTCTTAAACTCAGTCAGTGGTTCAAAGGCTTGTTTAAAGAAGCTATCATTCCAGAGATTCCTTTTTGACATCTTTATTTGTACAGTCATTTTACAAGTGAGTTTGCTTATCAGATTATGCTTACCAATCTTTTGAGAGCCTATCCATTCTAGTTGTAGATGTTGGCAAGTGGGGAACGATCAGTGGTTTCTGGTGTAATTTATTTTCGAACCTGTCTTCTGCACTTGCTGGATCTCAGCATGATAAATGCTCACCAAGAGGAATATATCATTATATGTTTTACTCTGTCAATATGTTGTGTACACATCTAAGATGTGTATGGAATCATTCGTCTTCTAAAAGTATTTTGCTTCCCTCCCTCCAAAAAGACCGGAAACTGCTACAGAGGTGAAGCTCTAGATTCTCAAAAGTAGGAAAGGATTCTGTCATTTGCAGAACTGTGTGAAATTGACTGTTCTTAAGTGTTAATAGCTGTGATATGTCCCATAAGGATGTGATGCTGACATGCATTCATTAGCTGGATTGTGTTTTATCATGGAAAAGTGGTTGAGAGCTACAAGCCACTTAAGGAGCAAGTAGTTATCTCAAAAATGCTTTTCAGACCATGAGCAGGGAGAGGCTGAATTGGGTATGACTGAAACCTGCAGGGAAAGAGATCAGAGCACAGTGTGCTTAGAGTCTCACGAGAGGGATCGATACCTAGGCTACTGATCAGGGCAACATCTACCGAAGAAGGTGAGACCTACAGAACAAGCCAAAATCTACTAAACAAGGAACAAACGCTATACAAGACCGAATCTACCCATTAAGATGGATAGCATGTAATGAACAAAACAGTTTCTAAAATAAACCAGTCTCCACTGAACAAAACAGTCTCTATGGAGGAAAACAGTTTTTAAAGAACACAAGAGTTTCTCATGTACAAAATGTTCTCTACTGAACAAAACAGTCTCTATGGACGAAGTCCCAAGAGTCTTCCAAATACAAAATGGCCTCTAATAAACAAAATGGTCTCTGCTGAACCAAATGGTCTGTGCTGAATAAACGATATCCAATGAATAAATAGTCTCTACTGATCTTTAATGTCTCTAATGAAGAATGCAGATTATACTGAACAAAACAGCCTCAGTTGAATAAAATGGTCTCTAATGAACAAAATTGTATCTATGGAAGAAAAACAAAATGATCCCTTCTAAACAAATCAGTCTCTGTTGAAAAAATGGTTTGTAGTGAGTGAAACAGTCTTTAAGGAGGAAAAACTACCTCCACTAAACAAAACGGTCGGGACTCAACAAAATGACGTTAAATTAATAAATCAGTCTCTACTGAAGAAAACATGTCTAATAAACAAAATGTTATCTCTAATGAAGAAGGAAGCCTCTACTAAACAAACCCATTGTCACAACGGAGGGGTTTAACCCACTGCCGGTTTGCCTCGGAGCATCGGACTGACACTGAGACAGGAATCCATGCTGGTTGACTTTATTTACAAAACCAAAAGAATACAAACTCGAAACAAAAACCTGGCACAAGGGCCGCAACACAGGAACAAGAACATGAAACAAGAACAGGGCAAACTGAAACAGAACTTAAATACAGACCGTGATCCCCGAACAAACACAAAACAGCTGAACAACTAAAATCACGTGATACCTGAATCCCCAGACATGACATATCAAAATAAAAGTCCCAAAAAACAAACGAGAAACCCAAAAACAGAATAGCGACCCTAAACGGTCGCCGACCGAGCCGTGACACTCATCTCTAATGAATAAAACAGTCTCTAAGGTTTAAAGCCGTCTCTCATGAAGAGGCACATTCTACTGAACAAATCATTCTCTACTGATTTCCGTACAATTGTGATTTATGGAGAAATTTATGACCCCATCTGCAAAGTTTGGCTTTCATCTACAGAAAAAAGCGTAGCCAAGAGTGCCATTAAGCACTGTCTTGTTTTGGCTTACCTAGGAGGCCATGCCAGTGAAGGGCTTTCAGTCTTTAACTGTCTAATACCACACCTTGTGCTGTACAGATGTGTCTGTAGTGTGTACAACAGATAATTGCTGCTTGTAATTAATCACTAGCATATGGCTGCATACTAATGTGCTGAGGTGGTCAATAGGATCAAGACAGGCAATCAAGATTTTGTGTTGTTGGCTGGCCTAAAAAATGGAACACTGTCTGTGTTTTTGGCCCAGGCTTAAGGTTGTTTAATTGCAAACGTCTTAGTGTTTTTACATTTTTAAGCTGGAAGCATTTGTTATGTAAATCTTGCAAATTTCACCTTAATTAAATTCTATTATGGCACTCACAGCCATAAAAGTTAGGTCATCTACAAGTGACCCATGTACCCATTAACGAAAGATGGTAATAATGATGTTCCACTTTATTCTTGCACTTCGTTGTGTTTCCCCTGAGATCCACTCATGACATTTGTTTTGGGTAATGTCCTATGTGCCCATCAATTTAACACTGCTATAAAATTACTTCAGCACATTAAGGATGGAATCACTCCATTTGTTTTACCACCCATAGCACACCCCTGCTTCACTTGGTGAATGGGTTAAATGCAGAGGTTGAATTTCGAGCTGTTCACACTGTGTGCTGTGGTGTGTTCACGTATGACCGAATGATCACTTCACTACATTCACTATACTTCAGCAGAGTCAGAGTACATTTAGCACAAGGAGAAATGAGTGTGTGCTCACGCATTTATATTCATGTCCTCATCTGTGCAATGTATTATGCAATACTAGGTGGAGATTTCTCTCTGTGTGCTTTTACTATGTTGCAATGTCAAAGAGTCCCAGCTCTCAAGTTTAATAATACAGCGTGTAAATGACACTGATGTGGTATAATGTCACACTGAGGGAATGCATTGTTCAATCCCTGCCAGCCCTTTGTGCCCTAAGAGTATGATAAGGCTCCTTCCTCAAAGTCATCAAACTTTATCAGAGCAATATGCAAACTCCAGTAAAGGTTCTATTGTGACATTTCCTTTCTCCTAGAGAAGGCATACAAATAGCTGTACCTTTGTGCCCTCAACCTACGTGCAAAAAATGCACATATCTTCCAACAAAATGTGCCTTACTGAGGTAAAAAGAGTCACATTTTAGATCAATGGCATAGAGAAACCCCTTCTGCTTCCCTTAAGAGACTGCTAGTTTAAAGGTCCTTTTCAAATGAAAGATTTTCAGAACATAACATTCAAGCTACGAACCATGAAGGGGCTTTTATCTCTCAGTTCATTTTGTTTTTTCCAATTTTTCTGTTTTTTTAGGGGAGTGTTTTTTTTTTTAACTTTAACTACTTTTCATACCTTTATGCACAATAAATGCTCAGAGACACGTTAAATGAGAGCAACCCTTAAGATACAGTATATCCATGTTGAAAGAAAGACTGGTTGGTTTTTAAAAAGGTGTATATAAAAGGTGATGCTTTGAATTTGGATTCATCATTTCTACATTTCTATCATTGTTTCAGAAGTTTGTATACAGTTATTATAAACTAAAAAAACAAATACACGTACACATGTATTTATGTATTAAATAAAAGAAATGTGAACGATTTCTTACTGTGAGAGATGAGAGATCTAGATGCCTAGATATGGATGTTTTAATCACTCAGCTCTCAGCACCACCGGTATACTGATCACCACATGATCATCTGGAATCATCTGCACCTGTTTCTTCACTGCTTCATGTCTTACATTAGATGGTTATGTTAAACTTGGATGATTTATAGATCACTGCATGACTTAACAAAAGATATTCCTCTGAATTTGGTCAGGTTCAGGGACTGGACTGAAAATGAGAGCCTTTGAAAGATCTTCAGGAAACCTGGAGAATTGTTCCTCAAGACATTAGGGCTGTAAAGCGATTAATTTAAATTAACTAGTTAATCGCAAATCTGAAAAAAATTAATCACAATTCTATGTCAACCCAATATATAATATATAATGAACACACTAATTCATCAATTTTACAAAGAAGGCTTTGTTTATTTTTTCCCAATTCTGTCACACTTCTACAAGCTGTGAGATCTTTTAAAATCTTACTTTTGAATAGAAAATGCATAACATCTTCAAACCTGAAAGAATGTCTTGAGACAAAAATGTAGCTTTGAATAACCTGAATTAAAGCAGTGGTCCCCTTTATTTCGTCACTAAAGAAACTATTTTCATGACCCGGCCTTAGGAGTGGCAGATAAATATACGTATATTATACAAATAAATGATACACATAAAATGGGGATATTTGAAAAATATAATAATGGGGTATCTTTAAAATACAATAATGAACCTAAATCCAATGTGTACTCGCAGCTTTATTAACAGCATTTTCATAACAAGCCAACAGCATTTTCTGTGCAGCCGGCGGACCGTTACCACATGACCCACGGCCCGGTACCGATCCGCGGCCCACGGGTTGGGGACCACTGAATGAAAGGATAAAGCCTAACTAAAGTCCTCCGCTGTCTCTGCCATTTAACAGCGTGTGTTTATCTCCCATCGCTAGCTTGCCTGAGCAGCTTCTTCTTCTGGCATGCTGGTTGCCGACGTAGCGCAATACTGCCCCTGCTGATTGTGTGGTACTGCAATGCAGAGGGGTGTTTAATTTTCAAATTAATCGCGTAATCAATTTATTTTAAAGCATTGTAGAAAATAAATTTACGCAAATAGTTAACGCGATATTTTTAACAGCCCTAAAAAAAATACAAGAAAATCTGGCTCTTTGGACGCAAAATATGAAGAAAGAAATAAGGCATGGCTCCAGACTTTTGCACAATACACATTTAAATCATGTAAATTCACTCCATCGGGTTTTCTTCATGTGCCAACAGCTCAAACAGGAGGCATTTCCTCTTTGGCAATCTGTGTTTGGAAGTTCAGAAATCAGAAATCCCTGCAGAAGAAGCAGACTCATGCAGTTCATAAGTGCACTCTAATGCTATCTCTGTCCTCCACCGCTGTGAGTTTCCCTGTTCCTACCGATCCCAGCGGTTAAGTAGAAGCTATGGGGCTGTTTTGAATGAAGAGGAAGTCCTTTAAGGTTCTGTAGCTCTGCACGGCACATCAGCGGGGTGGGAGTGTAATTAGAGCTCTGTGGAGCGTGCAGGAAGCGGAAAGAGGGAAATTGTGAGCCGGCACAATGCTGGAGCTCAGGCCCAGGGCATAGGGAACTCAGGAAAGGGCAGAAGTCTCAGAGGAGCGATAAAACTCTGCGCTAATTCCAGGTGCTGGGCACTCAGGCCCCATATGAGCAGCTATGTTTGTGTAACGGGGGGTGGGGATGGGGGGATGTGGGCGGGTGGGTGTTACAGACATTAGTGTAACAGGAACTCCTCGGTGATAGATGGGTTCAGTTCATGGATCAAGAAAGACAAAATCATGTCTATGCAGGAAGATTCATGAGGCCTAAGCAAAAATGTTTCTGCAACTTGGCATGAACACTTTTAGTGCCTTATAGAATCATTTCAAACCACCAGCAGCAGTAACGACATCTCCACCGATTACAATAACAATCGTTTGAAGATAAATATCATGAGACAATCCTTTAAATAATCACTGATTATATATAATTAATAATCATTCTATTTTTACGAGAGGGATGTATCCAGTGTATGTCCAAACACAGCTAAGTCACTTGCCTATCCTAACAAAATCATAATCAGAAAAACACAACTGAGCCACAGAAAAAGGAAAAGGTCATAAATATACAGTACTGGGGGGCGGCAACTCCCTCACTCATGCACCGTGTTACTGTGTATTCTGTGTATTTTCTACCGCGCACAACTAAACTAGTTCACCCACGTAGTCTGTAAGGCCTCATCCACACGGACGTTCGAAATGAACGCACTCTGAATGCCATAGGCGTTTTTGTGGCGTTTGGTAGTGACGCTTGATTGACGTCAGTAAGGTGTTCGTCTGACGCTGTTTAACGCCAGCCTTACGCCCAATCTGTAGTTTCGTGTATTTACCTGTGGGGGCAGTAATTACTCTCAGCCGCTCAGCAACAGACTCCCAAGCCTTGTTCTTCTTGTAGCAGTCACTATATTCTGCTAAGGAGATGTCCCACAGCACTGGTCTCTGTTCTACTTCTTCCACGAGTTGGGCTGGATCAATGTCAAAAAACGTTGCAGTTTGCAGTTGCAGTTGCAGTTGCCGTACAGAATCATGGGACATATTCTGTCCTCCAGAACGTCAACCGAACGTCATGTAAACGCCATAGCGACGTTTTCCTCGCATTTGTTGGGGTTTTGACGCCAAGAAAACGTTGCATGCAGCGTTTATTTGATGCCATCCGAACGCGCAGCCGGCCGAACGCCGGCGCTGAACGTCTGTGTGGACGCTCTGATCTGCTTCAATGAGCAGAAAAACGGGCCGCGTTTAATAGGCGCTCACCTGGCGTCACGAACGCCAGAGAGACGTCCGTGTGAACGAGGCCTAAGTACTCATGTCTCAATTTGTTTTTATTGAAACTGTTGAGATTGTTGAGACCCCTGCATTCTTTAGGTTGGATTCTGTGTATGAAGCAATTGCCACAAAAAATCTATACTTGAATAAATTGTAATAAAGTGTACTGTATTCTTTTCTTGAAGCAGATTTCAACCAGCTCGTCTCTATTTAAACTGGATATTTAAACTGACCTCTCAATTTATCCCATATATAATTCCATTCTGAAGCAAATTAGTGGCTTAATTGTTCTGGAGTCCTCACTGAGGAGTCTAGGAGGTCAATCACCATAATTGATTTTAGATGCACATGGTCTCAAGCTGAAGGTTAAACAGCTTGTGTAAGTGTGTAGGTGTATCCTGCGCTAACATTTTTCGCCCATAAATGTGAGGATTAAGTCCTGTTAATAATTATGATTATCCATATGCATTCAACCACAGACTCCAGACACACACTGCATCAAAACTGTTTGGCCTCTGGTGTCAATATGAAAGCTGGAAAGCTTAATATACAAATTTAAGCAGAAATGAGCAAGACGTTTTGCCTATTTTATAATCCTTTATCCATGTGAATCTCTTTAGTGTCAATTGTTCATCTAAATAGTAGGATGTAATACCTGCAGTAGTTCATGATAGTTTTACATTGATAATTAAATACATCTAAAATACAGCAATGTTGTACTTTAGAGCAAACTTCT
The DNA here is from genome assembly GCA_037974485.1 of Hemigrammopetersius urotaenia. Lineage (NCBI taxonomy): Eukaryota > Metazoa > Chordata > Actinopteri > Characiformes > Alestidae > Hemigrammopetersius > Hemigrammopetersius urotaenia. The sequence goes on along the minus strand of JBBPDC010184721.1, from coordinate 4,385 downwards.
ATTTTTTATATTTTACCAAGGATATCTTCACTTTCTCTCAAGTATTTACTTTCCACTGTGGAGGCAGCTTATTTGGAATTTCTTTCTGTAGAACCCATTTTCTCCAATCCCATGAGACTCTTACACTCTTGCACCTCTGAGGATTGTTCTGACATGGTTCTTATCATTTCTATGGCTGTCGAGGCTATTTCACTGAGGCTAGTTCCCCGAACCGTGCATTTTACAAACTAACTGCACCTTATTTCAGAATAAGAATCAGAGTCAGAGAACTTTATTTATCCCGGAGGAAATTGTTCATTTTGTGGTAATGTGGTATATGTATTATATATAACTGCTGTATCAACCCTCTGGCCCTGTTCGTTTTTACTATACATTCACAGTGTTTGTGGCCACTTTTGGCCAATTGAAACCCATTAAAACTACATTTTTTAATTCCTTGTTATTTACACTGTTAAATCATACAGTTTAGGTTAAATTGCTTTCACTCTAAACTCAACACTTGTAAAATGTAGTTTTTAGTGGTTTCTACCATATTATGTCATTTATCCATTTTTGGCCAAGCGAGCAATTTTATATAATATTTTATATAATGGCATTATATTTATATATAATTTATTGTTATATTCTATATATTTTTTTGCTAGTTTTACTACACAAAGTTTTTAAATAACACCAGTTCTTGTCATAAGTATCAAATATTTATTCCTGTTTTTTTTTTTAAATCCTTCAAATACACGTTTGTACAATGCACTTCCTCAACCTCAATAATGGCCATTTTCTATATTCTCAGTTTCTTACGGGTGTCAGAGTCGCGGGCGCGAGCCCACGACTCTGAACTCTCTCGGAGCGTGCAGGAACCGACAGACAGCCAGGAATCCATGCTGAGGTGAACTTTATTTAAAGGAAACAGAAATAGAACAGAAAATAGGCACGCGGGCCTCCAGAATAGCAAAAACGTGAATACAGGGAACAGGAACAGGGAACAGGATAAGGCTCAACATGAGGTGATGGACACATGAGGGAGGATTAACACAAACAGGCTTAAATGCTAACAGAAATCAGGGAAAACACCAGACAGGTGATGAACCAAAACCACGTGACACAAGACCAGGATATCAAAATAAAAGTACCTAAAACACAGAACAGAAACATGACCAAAAACAACAGAAAAGCAGCGGACCACTACGGCCGCTGACCGAACCGTGACAACGAGGACCAAAAATGGATAAAATATATCTGGTAGAAACCACTAAAAGCTAAATTTCTCAAGAGTTTAGAAAGAAAACATTTTAACCTAAATTGTATGATTTAAAAGTGTGAACGACAAGGAATTTAAAAACGTAGTTTTCATGGGTTTCAATTGGATGCATGGAGTATATTATTGATATGTTTAATGGGTTAAAGTTAAAAAATTAAAAGATCCGAAAAACCTCCAGACCGTTAGGAAATGTCACTCCATATTCCATAACACAGATAAAATGGTCAAAAAAAAAGCAAGTGTACTGGACACAAAAGGCCCACAACAGGACCACGGGGTTTAATGTATAGCTGTTGTTCTAAGACTGCAAGAAAAATTTAAGTTACTGCAAGAGTTCAGGGAGTGTCTCATGTTCCATGCACTGTTGTAAATGGTGCTGATTCAGAGAAGCACACATGACTTTTTTCCAGGCAACAGGGTCAGCAACTTGATCTCTCAACCTTTCTGAGTAAATCCACTTAATTCATGGGTTTTAACACCACAAATAGCGTTTAAATTATTCAGTAGGAGATTCTCTCAACCCATGACCTGTGATCTGCTTTGGTATGTCCTTGCAAGTGAAAGTGACCCCGAGAGGAGCTTTAAGCAACTCCCTTATGGCATGCAGATCTCAGAGGCCCCAGGCTGAACTTAAAATTGCAGGCCTGTGCCATATTCTGTACGGGGCTCGTGTGTAAAGACTTCACAGATGACTGTTTCGCTTCATTGGCACGCCCCTAAGGCTCTGCAATAATTTAGTCTCCTGAATAAAATTAATCTCAGAAGTTCTGTCCAACACCTGCATGATAGCTTCTGTGGTATCTGATTACTTGTCCAGCAAATTATTGTCCTCAATTCTGTGTTCGTTTGTTATGACGAAGATAGAGGGAATGGAAAACGGCTTCATACCTTCAGTGCCACATTCAGTTTACCTTTTAAAGTGGAAAGTAGTTTTATTTAAATGTCCACTTTTATAGCTTTTTACAGCTTGGCCTTTTCTGCTAGCTGCACTATTAAAAACATGTAGCTGGGTGCTAAGTCATGTCATTATTTTGGCTTACTGTCGCTATTTTTGGCTTGTGGTTTTCTCCTAAAGAAAAAAATACGTGGACCTCATTTCCTGCCGGTTTTTTTTTCTTTTTTTAACACCATGCACGGATTATGCATATGTATTTTTCATTTTTCCACTGATGTGAGAGGAAGTCTCAGAAATGACGTAGGAGACAGCTTCAGAGATGATTGATAAAAACAAAAACTGGCCTGGTGCTGTCCAAAATGTTGGAACATGTGATATCCAATGGTTTAATTGATAGCCGTCCTCTTCTCAAGGAAATGGTCTGAAACTGGAAAATATTAGTAAAGCCACGGTGGCTTTGCCTTGATAAGTAAGTTTTCAAGTAGGTATAAACATGCACATTAAACAGCGAGAGGTCCTTTCCTAGAGAAAATGCCATATGTCAGTACAGTTCTTTCAGTGACTGCCTGACAGATGCAGTGCTTATTAAAAGGTGCTCTCCGGAGGTGAAGGTTGAACCAATGCCCACATTTGCCTAATGAGATCTTCTTGGAATTCATGTTGAGATAAACGGCCAGGCAAGACACCTTCAGAGCAAAACAAAATCCAATGACACTGAAAATCATCACTTAGTTTTCGGCTCATTTAAACTCTCCATCAGCAGCGAGCTAAACTTCTTATCTTCCCCCACTTAAACGTGCCAAAGACTTGTCGGAATTAGACCTCTGTGCCCATTTTAAGATTGCTAGAGACATATTTTCAAGCATGCAAATGTGCCAGCGACAAAAACAGTGATTAAAATCTTGTCACATACAACTGTTCAATATTTACTAGCAATAATTAATCATCATTCAAACATTCCTTGTGTCTGTCTTTTAAGATCTTTGGAGATTTGGCCATTTTAAATACGTCTAACAACTGCTCGTTTCAAACAAGCTCACCTCTTCAGATAATCTGTAGACAACTTCTTCAGTAAACTTATCTAGAACAAAAAAATATAAGCCTTGAAGAATAAAAAAAAAACTCTCAGAAGAAGTTAGCAACTTTAGCATTTGCACAGAACATGGGATCAATTGGAAATGAAGTCAGCCCCTTAATGTTCCAGCTCAATATGTCAGAAGTCATTTACCTTAATCTTTTAAGAGCCCTTGCTCTGCTTTGATCAATTAAACACAACTTTAAACATCTTACATCTCAAAAGTCTTAAAAGTTAAGTCTTAATAGCCCTCAGAATGAATGACCATGCAAAGCTTCTTCAGCGGCTTCACTATTTAATCTACCTGTTAAAGTACTTCAAATGCTCCAGTGGAGCAAGTTATTCCCAAACTGGTGCTCCGTACAGTGACATAAAGAAACGAAATCACTTCCACAAAGGCAAAACATTTTATCCATAGCAGCCGAGTTGCAAACTAATGTGGTGTCCTTGAATGAAGCATTTCAGTCCTTCTGGAATGGAGGAAAAATCATTTTCAAAACACCCTCATTATCATCCATGGCATAATCTAATTAGATGCTCATGTAGTGTCTTTCATCCCAAAAGAGGTCATTATGAGATGCTGTTTAATCATCAGCTTATCAACTGTCCTTGTGCAAACTAGTACATACAGGCTGGCCCAAAAGTCTGCCACACACAAAGGTTTCCGTGAAAAGACTTTCTAAAATACACGTATTCACAAAGATGTTCAGTTATTTAACGAATTTAGAAAGAAAACAACTTAAAAACGGTTCTGAGGTTCTGAGCAGTCAGGCATTCAGAGAAAATATTGGACAGAAAGATACAATGTGCTGCATTTTTCACAGATCTGTCAAAAGCTTTCAGTGCAGTAGATCATCCCCTGCTGCTAAAAAAGATGGAGACGGAGCTGGAGTGAGGCTATAGCATGTTTTCGGAGCGAACTCTCCAACAGACAAGCTGTAAATGTAAATGTGTGCTTCTACCCATAATGAAAGGTGTCCCACAAGGTTCTGTTTTAGGTCCAATTTAAATATTTTTGTATATTTTAGTTTCAATTTGTATAAGCGACATTGTATTACCTATAACAGGATGTTGTCACGGCTCTCTCCTGTGGGGTTAAGGGGAAACTGAGGGCGCCGGAGCAGAACGACATGGTAAGGTTTGCAAGGCTTTATTCA
>JBBPDC010184711.1:0-15547 GCA_037974485.1 Hemigrammopetersius urotaenia | reverse complement strand
CCTCAGATTCGTGATTCGTGAGTTATTTAATGGATCCGGGTGATTCACCCGGATGAGTCGTGAATCGCTCAGCTCTAGTGGGTAAGACTGTGAACCGGATGACCACAAAGTTGCTGGTTTGAACCCCAGTTTCTACCACTCAGTCCTTGAGCAAGAAACATAGCCCTCTGTTGCTCCAGGGGACTGTCCATGTAACAAATAATTGTAAGTTGCTCTGGATAAGAGCATCAGCAAAATGCCCCCTTTACACACATGCAGCTGGCTTACAATCTGGCCTATCATTTGAGTTTTTGATGGCCATTTACCTTTGCCTTTTTTCTGTTTAGGTACATTTACTATTTTATGCTTGATTCGTATGAAGACGTCTGTAGCAGCTCTTAATCACCAGTCTTTGAACACCACAGAGGGAAAATTCTCTTGTGTGGCCAGGAAAACTTCTTCTCTCAGCTGAAACCCTAGACTGCTAATTGGCTTTGCAGCTTGTCCTTATCCAATATGACTTATAACATTTTGTTTTACAGTTTAAATGCATGACCGTTAAGGACTCTTAAGAAATCCAAAGCATAGAAAGCTTTGAGGCGAGAAAGCAAAAGAGCCTGTAAGATTGAGCATCTGTGTATGAGCAAAGCACTTAGCAAATGTGAGCAGTGATCTAATAATTTACTACAAGAACAACAGTAAATGGTGGAAGTCCCTCAAAAATGGGGTTCGACCCCATTTGACTGGAAAGTCCATTTTCCTGCATGGTTTGCCTTTAAAATACATCAAAACAATCGGATTGCAAAACTGCTAACCAATCACTGCTGAGAAGCCACACATGTAGTGTTTTGGTGGGACTGCAACCTGTTCTGTGTCATTTACCACACAAATGTTTTTTAGTTGTGACTGCCAGTTTGATTTAGAAACTCCAATCCTTTAATACAAACCACAGCTTTTTTGGTTCTCGGAAGACACTCCTACGTCAAAGTGGGGCTCATTGCTTTCATACTCTCATTCTGCAACGAAAGAGTGGAAAAAGAGAATCGAAAGACAGGAGGCATCTGGTCCAAAATGGATCTTTTCCATCACCGTCGCTTCTATTGCCAAGGGGATTTCCACCCATCAGAAGGTGGCAGAAGCAAGGTGAGGGCGGTTTTGGTTGGTTCCTAGCCCTGCTTACAAGGAAAATAAACAAACATGCCATGCAAATGAGCCATGAGCTGAGCTCTTCCATGATATCCACAGGGGAATCCAGGATGCGGGCTGAAGACAACACTGGGAAAGAAGCGAGGGAAGTCTCTGAGACGTCTGTGGAACTGGAAGTTAGGTCAGTCGAGGTGTGTGAAGACCTGCTTAGCCAAGTTCACTGGGACGGAGTGTTCGGCGATGGAGGCTCAGGGTGGCCCGTTTAATCCCAGCTAGGAAAAAAACCTTCCTCCCCTTCAGCCACCCATGTTCTCTCAAAACTAGGTCAGAGTTTTATGTTTAATTAGGTTTTGGTGAAAGCGAGAGGAGCTGAGTAACAGGGCCCATATGCTCCCAGTTAGAGCGCTGTAAGATCTCCGAACAACAGTGATCCTCATTTCTACCCTATTTATATCTCATTGAAATCTACACAAACATAAATATCTCTGGAAATTCATAGAAATCTGTGTTCAGCATCTGCATATCTGTTGGAATCCATACAGTTGTTATGGTAACCCTTAAGAAGAAATGTATGGCAGACATAAAGGAGGCATTTTTAGGGTTGAAATTTGATAAAATTGTTACACAGTGACAGGCATCCCTTTTGCAAGATCAAAACAAGCCACTTTTAGCTTGAAGTTAGCTAGAAGTCCTGATAAATTGGAAACTGTCGTCCAGACCAATTATCTATATTTTCCCATGGAGTTCAGGGTTTAGGATAAGAGTTTTTGATGGAGTATTGTTCAGCACCTACAGCACTGCATTAACTGACAACAGATTTGTCTTTTGCTATCTGTATATGTATGTTTGCATGTTTGTATCATAGTTTGTAATTACAAAATATATTGTGTCTATTCTATCCTGTCCAGCAATGATCAGGACCCACAGTTGTGAGAGTGAACAGTTGCAGTGTGGGCCCACATACGAGCGCTTGAATATTTGTTATGGTTGTGAAGCCAGCCATGCTTGGCTGGAGCACTGTTTGCTGTGGCTCCTGATTCCAGCTGTGCTATGTAAGTCTGAGTGCGAGGTCTTGTTTACCAGAAGTTTGGTCTTATTGTCATTATCTGATTTCCTGACACTCTGTATTTAATCGCTAGCACATTGCGCTTGTCGACGTCACATGTGTCAGAACCTGCGAGGGTCGAGTTTCGGCAACACGTTGCACCATCTTGTGCTCCTCAGTCGACGAGCTAGTTACCAAACGATAAATTTGCTCTGAGGAAGAACGTCAAGAAGTAGGGAGTTTGTGGCTCTGCTTGTAACCACAAATCTCTCTCAGCTGCTGTGCTGTATGCCTGGAAATCTGTGTGTTGTTAAGGCTAGACCTTCGACGTCTTAGTGTCCACGTGTCTATTAGGGCAATAATAATAATAATAATAATAATAATAAATAATAATAGTAAGAGAGGACATATTGATGGGGTGATGGGAAGATGGGAATAATTGTAGCTTTTCAAGATCAAATGAAAAGGTCTGAGACCAGGAATTAAGTGTTGAGAAGATAAGAGAGCCTAAAAAGCCGATTATCATTATCATTATTAGATTTGGAGAAAATGGCAGGGTGCAGAAAGATAAGCTGGCGCAAGGTGCTGTCAAAAGCGATCCAAAACAAAGGAAGAGAGGCCAATCCAGGACTTTTGTGAAAGTCGATAATGTCCAACCGTGTAGCCTTAATGCTTACTTTGCAGTGAATATATTTGAATATATTTATAGCTATTTGATATTAGAGTAGAGAAGTAAAATAAAAGGCCTGGTGTCAAGACACAGTGTATGTGAAAGCAGCTTCACACCAGAAACAGAATATGAGACATGTATGTCCTCTATTTAAATGTACTGGTGACACCATTCATTACAAAGCGTGTACAACCTTATACTCCTACAGCCAAAGCACACATTGTCGCTTTAATACAGTAATGACAAACACAACTAATCAATAAACATACTCCCTTAAATATATGCATATTAAGGTTATTCATTTCCACTGTGCTTCCTCCGTATCCGGGAGGGTTCATGCTCAGCTCATTTTAGTCTTTTGTCTGCTTCAGAACCCCTATGTCACCTTGATAAGGAGTTGGGCTCTAATGCATCTTAGTGTTAAGATCTTCTTAGCTGGAAAAGAAAGTGTGCAGTGTGGTAACATTTGAGAACATTTTGCATGAAACCTGTAGCCTATGTTTGAACTAGCGCTGCCACATGGCTTTGTAAGGGACCTGTTTATCATTCACATGACAAAGGAATGACCAAAATTAATCTCATATATTTTATTTATCAATTATTCTACTCAAGTACTTGATTATAGTCAATTAACTTTTGCGCAACTAACCCATGAAAGTGGAGAAGAGTGGCCTTCAGGTTGGAAAGAAAGGAGAGTTCCAGAATAAAGAGAAAAGAAACGAGAAGGTGGGAAGGAAGGAGAGGCCGCATCAGGCCCCTACTTTGCGGTTCCCCCACTGCAGCCGCCTGCACTGTCCACAAGGGACCTCAGCAATGTGTTTATGGTCAACCTTAATGTGGGTCACCACAGCCATCTGACACACTTAGATCAGCACCACAGCAGGAGAAGAAATCACTGAAGCTGTTCAGAATCAGAATCGGTTTCACTGGCCAAGACAGATATCACTTACAAGGAATGTGTCTTGGCATTGGCACCCATTAAAGCATATATAGTTGCGAGATGGAAAGAAGAGAAAAAAGTAATAAAAATAATGGAATAAAAAATGTCATGGAATGAAGTTTTAGGGTTAGGGTTAAGTTAAGCTGTACACTACTAAATCAAATCAGGTTGCGCCACAGAAACACATTTAAAAATGCGTCTGCAGTAGAAATGTGAGCGGTGAAAACACAGTGCCATTAGTTTGTTATTTAATTATGAATATATTGACTTGTATTTCGCCCAAAATAAGCAAATTCCAACTTTAATGGAAAATTCCACCTATTTCGCAAAATGACCAAACATTCAGTGGTTTAGATCAGTGGCTCTCTCACTTTTTAGACCACGTACCATCCGTGATCAAACCAAAACTATGTACTTACTATGTCATCTCACAGAAACGTGTGTGAAACTCACTTGGCCTATATGGGCACTGAGCATAGTGGCACAATGCAGCCAATGAGTTCATACCCAGCTGTATTTTTTTATTTAGGTAAACACTAAATACCCTGAATGGTATTCTTACAGATTATCTTTTATACTTATAGTTCTAAACCAGAGGATTAGAAATAACTAGAATAGTTCGTAGAACAAAATTTGACTGTGCTTCTCTAGACTGGTCCAATTCTGCAGAATGAGTTGAATTCCACTTTCTGGAACATGGCCCTATTTGTTCGGGGTTTCTGTGATTGTGTAAAAAGTTGCGGATGACATGCCTACTCTGCACATGAAAGAGCCAGGGTTTAAAGCTCGTTTCACACCTAGTTCTTTTACTAATATCATACAAAAATGGCAAAAGAGTTTAAATTACACCTGTTGTGGTCAGAAATTAGGTGGGGACACAAGCATCCATCTAGAGTCAGATTATGAGGACAGTGCAGACCTAATGAGCTGCTAGAACAAGATGAAAGCATATTTAGCTCTTGAATTAATATGGTGTGAAGCATCATACAAATTATTTGGTTATTTGGTAGTGAGTCAAAAAATTTAAGGCAGACCACTTGAATATGGGTGAAGTGTTAACATCTGACAAAACAGAGCAAACTAAATAAAAAGTGCAACAAAAAAAGGTCGTTGTGAAAGCAGCCCAAAAGCTTTACGTCCAAATTTAGTGTGAATTTTCAGGGCTGAACTCTGATAAACTGTGCATATGTTAACATGTCAGTTTCCTTTAAAAGACTGGGGAATGAATAGCACATGATTTTGAAAATGAAAAGCATATCTTGAGCTTTTTGTAACTGTGAATTAAAATATCTTCCGTCAAAGGTTTGAATCTTGTGTACCTCTTTTCCTAGGAGGATTTTACTGCCCTTTCACATCATACATTGTGTGGTTTCCAGGATTCTTTTGAAGGTGTCAACAGGCAAACTGTGGGACTGCCTCCTCCAGACTCAAATCAGCAATGTTTTTGTTTTGGTGGGGGCGGGGGGGGTTTAAGTGTGTCTTAACCACCACACTGTTCCCATGACACCTTTCACAGCACTTCAGGGTTCAGCTTTATCACGATAATTTATTTGGGATGTTAAAGGCCTGTATGTTGGCTCACAATTCCCCTCTCTCTTAACTGCTTAACTCCTAAATCATCACAGCTGGAGCAAAACCCTGTTTTGTGGTTGTTATTACCACTTGGTCACATTTTCTTGATGAATGTTCCAACATAAACATTCTTTGAACAGACTGCAAAACGTGATTTGTTCATTTTCTTAACGAAGACAAAACGTATATATTAGGATGTAAAGAAAGTGTAAAATGTACCAAAACCTTTGTAACGGTAATATTTTGTGTTTTATTTTTTACAAGGTTGGGCATTATAATACACAGCAGTGTTTCTGCAGAGGATGTATACTTATTTGCACATAATATTGGAACAGGGGTGCCCAAACTTTAGCAAACAAAAGTACACTGAACGTTCAAACGGTTCTCCTCACAGAGTTTTGAAAGCCCAGAGTTTAAGGGGTTAATACGCTCAAGTAGCACTTGGCACAGAGACATGGAAAATGTGTGTTCCGACGCATTCCCATTCGCCCCGCAATACTGGGATCTGGTTATCGGCAACTACATTTGTGTGCTTGCAGAGTTGGGTTTTAAAAGCTCATCGAGGGACATCCCATCACTGACTAGGTCATGCTTTCACACTGGAGATGTTAGTAAACATAGAATGATGAATTTCAAGGCAAGTGGATCAGCCTTAGGCCCATTACAAGGATCGGCGCACGTCAGTCTGCACGTTTGCTCCTTTTCCTGCCAGCTGGAACTTCATGACCAATATTGCACCAGAAAAACATTCGGGCCCCACTCTCTGAGCCGCTGCTGAAATATCGCACTGGGACGAATGAAAAAAGGCCAAAACACACAAGTCGCCATTTAGTTAAGAATGAAAATATTCCACCCAACGTTTATTGTGCGCCGGCATGCTGAAGCTTTATTCAGATGCTGCTAGATTGCTCCATTAGGTAGCTGCTGGAGGCAGGTTAAAGCATGTTAATCCATGCACGTGCACCTAGTTTATAGTCTCATGCTAACTATTAAACATTCCAAGCAAATTGTAAAAACGGGCTTGCACATGTGCCTATGCAGTTGACAGGGGAATCAGGGGGTCCTTTATGGGGGGCTGAAGTGTAAGTGCTGGAGGGAACATAAGGCGTAAGTGGGAAAAATAAGCAAGAACATGCTTTTTGAAGTATACAATCTGTATTGTATAGTTCAATTCAGTGTTTTGTGGTACTGCTGGTAGAAAGTAAAGTGTGCCTCATAGTTATGTGTGAACATGCTACAGAACAGTGTGTAGAGTGTGAAATTTTTTTTCTAAATATAACCCATTCACCAAATGAAGCTGTGGGCAGCCACCAACGCAGTTAGAGGGGAGCAGTTGCTCAACGGCACCTCAGTGTTGCCACTGGTAGTTCTGGAATTTGAACCTATGGCCTTCCAATCACAGGGTCACATTTGAAATATGAACACAGCACAGCACAGTGTGTACAATGTGAAATTCTCTGCATTTAACCCATTCACCAAGTGAAGCAGTGGGCTGCCACCAATGAAGGGTACAGTACCTTACACAAGGGAACCTCAGTGGTGACACTAGCAGTGTTGGGAATATAACCCATACCCTTCGGATCACAGGGGCAACACCTGAACCACTAGGCCACCAGCTCCCCTAAACGACTTGTTAGAAGAGGGATATGATCTTGGAAAAGTTGGGACCTTGTTTAGTCAGGCATCTCAACTCCAACATTTTCAAAGTCTGCATTGTTTAAATCAAATTCAAGCTAGATCAATTATTTTATTCATTCATTTTCATTCATCTCCTAAACCACTTATCATAGCAGGGACACGGGGTGTCTGGAGCCTATCCTAGTGGTCAGTGAGTTAAAGGTGGGAAAACACCTTTAAGCTCATCAGTCCATCACATGACAAATACAAAGATAAACACAAAGTAACACATAGCGGCCCCTATCCCATAAACACATTCAAATTCACAAGTACCTAAAGTTGCTGCTACACTCCGTTCAAGCAGGGCTATAAAACTATTTCAGAGCCTTCGTTTGGGCGTTCAAACCACAATTTTTTTTTTCTTCTTGCTGAAATGTAAACAAAGGTCTTGTCAGGAAGTTGCGGGAAGGTAACACACTAATATGCATTATCAGAAGCCACACAACAGGACACGTTCCATGGCGTAGACTGGGACATCACCAAGTTTGTGGATCCAGTAGTCAGCTTTAGTAGCATGCTGGCTAACGATATTACCACCAGCAACAACAGTAAGGACTTTTGCCAGCCAGAAACCGTCTTTGGATAAAACGCTCCTATTCTTAGGAAATGCCCATAACACTGCATATAATGACGTGAACACTTTCAAAGTGGTATCATATGGGGTATAGCATGTAGTAGCACATGGGTAATGAGAGTGCGTAAAGGTGCACTTCGACTAGTTGTGACACGTGCTGAATGTGGCAAGAACTTTGCACAATCACTCACTTTAAAAGTAACGCCAACAACTTCAAAACATTCTATACATTCCATGTGGCTAGTGACATCTGTAGACTGCTACTGGAGCATGCCGAAATCATCACAGTAGCAGAGCGTGATGTCTGGAGAGCACTGCAGTGAGTCAATATCAGAAAAGCTGAGGGGCTGGACGGCATCTCCAGATGCCTGCTGCACAGCTGCACTGGCCAGTTGACCAAAGTCTTCACCTGCATCTTCAACAAGTCTCTGGACTAAACATCACCTGCATATCAACATACATTTAGTCCCTCCCAAGCATGTGCAATTATGAATTCCTACTATCATTGCGAGCAAATGTAAACAAACGTGACCCTTTGGTCACATGCAACCTTAAGTAATAATTGTTTCTTAAGCGTTCAACATCAGCATCATTTCTTCCACTAAAGAGTGATATATTAAACATGACTAATGCCACAACGGCACAAAGAGACCCAAAACCAAGGGCCGTTGTCAATGACCATCAGAAGCCCTGACTGGTCCAACAGGTTGTAATGCTGAATTAACGTGCCATGGAACAAAATTAATTTACCATGGAGGTGAAACTCCCCCCATCGTCACAAGACAGAAAATTTAGCGGTGGATCAATCTAACCTTAAAGTCAGCAGGCAAAGCCAAAAGGGCCACTAGGCTTTGGAAAGATGTTTATAACAAAAAAAAACCCAAACACAAACAAAATAAACCCACCATATTGACACAATGGAAAAAACAAGCAAAATGCAAGGCCTGAGGACATGAGCAGTCTCTGTTTACCTAACTTGGCCTATTAGAGTGGCCCTGGGTGTCCAGATGGTCCACACTCTTGAACATCTGGAAAAGGGCTAGCAGTGGTTATCTATCTCCCTCCTCTCTCCCTCCCTCTCTCTCTCTCTCTCTCACACACACACACACACACACACACAAACACACATGCACACACGCTATGTATATACATGTCTATAAATTAGAGGCTTGATCATCACACACGGAACGTGACTAAATAAGACAACATTAATCATGTGTTCATTAGTGAAATTCCAAATGAAAGGTAAACAGACTTTAAACAGAGACACAATTACCGGTTCAAACTTCATCGGTTCTCATTGTAATCTCCTTTTATTATTTTTTCCTCCTTCTAACCCCTCGTTCATCAAATATGGATAGATTTCCACGAAACACTGAAAAACTTCTGAAGGTAAGGGAAAATAAATAAAATCAGACTCAAACACACACACGCACACACAAGCAATACAGTCATCCATCCACCCAGTCTGGAAAATCACAATATTAATGTCTCTCTCCCTCTCCCTCTCTCTCTCTCTCTCACACACACACACTCTCCCCCCCTCTCTCTCTTTATCGCTCTATCGCGCACATACACACATTCACACATGCACACACAGACAAAACATTGGTCTCCTGGGGTATGGCAAGCTCAAGCACGGCTGACCCACTTGGCACTGACCCAGCAATGTGGTTAAAGCAGAATAAACACTGTATTAAAACCCCAACCCCCCCTCCTCTCTCCTATATCTCTCTCTACATCCTCTACCTTCCCTAGCTACAGTTTCTATTAAGTTTAGCCCTCAGAAATAAACAAGGCCAGCGTTGCTGTTGCTTAATGGGTAGCAGGTCCTCATGTAAGTGCATTAATGACATTAAACTTCACAGATTGTTCTGTATACTAAATAAATGGACTGTCCACTTCCTGCCGTGACAAAGAAAATTTCCCACTTGTGGGACTAATAAAGGTTTAGCTCATCTTTTATCTTAATGAACTGATGTTCACTGCATTTACAGTTATTTGTTGTTCTGGCAATTGTATGCTTAGTTTACTATAGGTTGTTTTTGTGTACTCTCATTACTTTTACTTCTAAAAGCACTGGAACATAAACTGTGAACATCCGTTATTTGGATTTCTGTTCTGATTGCTGATAAAATGTAGGTTGTTCTTCATTTAAGTCACAATGATCAACAAACACAATGCGTTTAAACTAACACCCAAACATGTGTACTTTTCACGAGTAAACATCCACAGTCTAAGTAAGTGAAGCCTTGCGTTAACTTTGATAGACAGATCCTTTTAACAGCAGTCAACCATTTCCTGTAGTCACTAATAAGAGTCACATTACATTGATGCTGAAATTGAGACCATTCCTCCCTCCAAATGTATTTCAATTAATCAGAATTCCTAAATGACTTGATTGTATGGATTGTATGGAGCCATCAGTGAGTTCCAAAAAAACAGACAGACTGTTAGTTGTCAACAGAAATTTCAACCACGCAAAGCTTAAGTCAGTTCTCCCTAAACTGCACAAGTATTTGCATTTTACAAGAAGGAGGGCAAACATGCTGGACTATGTTTACACAAACACTATACTGAGCCCAGTCACCCAGACCACATCCCTGCAATGCTGATTCCAGCAGACATACTCATACTCATCAGACATACAAAGCCAATTTTAAAGCAGCTGAAAACCTGCTCTTCAGGACTACTTTGAGCAAACTCACTGGCATATGTTCAAGGAAGCTGCAACCAATAGCAGATCTACCAGCCTAGAGACATATACAGTGTTGGTGACAGTAAGTGCATCAACAACATTACTGTATCCAAGAACATCACCCTATTCCCCAACCAGAATCTGTGAATGACTACAGAGGTGCACATGCTGCTGAGAAACCAAGACTCCGCCTTCAGATTCGATGATGAGGCTGGGCCAACCTGTCCCAGGGCATCACAGCAGCGAAACACACAGGCTTAGAAAATCCACAGCCTTTTCCAGGGCAGTGGGGATGTACAGTGCTTGTGGTCGGGCAACTATGCCATCATGAGAATGCTGTATATAGACACCATCATTTCTCACCATCGGAGGCTGTGGCTGTTGGGCCCTGAACACATGGATCCTGGACTGAATCCTCTACAACTGGATCTGTGTCAAACATCAGAAGGAAAGGACAAATACAAAAACAAGCTCTGGAATCACAGCTTAAGCAGAAATCACACAGGCCTTCTGCTGAATCCAGGATAAATCCTATAATGTTTAGGGGTGGATAAACAGTCACAAGTAGAGAGCATGCTGGCTTGGTACCGGAAGACCAGGGATGATAAAGGTGAGCCAGATGTACTAGACGGCCATTTCAGGTCTGTTGTACTGTGACACAAAAAAACAATCACAGAGACAACCAACCAGTACGCAAGACAGTGGACAGACAAGACTCTGTGGGTCAAGCTGGGCTTTACGAGGAAATGATAACTAGCACAGTTGTTAAAAACAGAGGAAACCAAAACACAAATAATGTGGAGCAGTCAAGGGAGTTTGGTAGAAGGGAGCCCAGACTCAGTACTCCGGGACCGGGATTGCCTGGAGCGTTGTTTGTTGGCTTTGGTCATCTTTTGACCAAAGCATACACACCAAACTGTTCTGCCATAAACAAAGAAAACTTGCTGCCACTAAAAATACCCTATGTTTATTATATACTGCTTTGTTGCTGCAATTGATGAACAATTAATTATTTCTGTATACATTGGTCTTGGCATGTTTTTGAACACTTAATTACTCTTCTGCCAATTCACAATTCACTGTATTGATTTAGACCAGTACTTTTACTGCTCTTGTCGGCTGCACCGTGTGTTGCCTTGTCCTGCAAATGACTGTACGGTTGCTCTTTTCAGTTGTGTTGCTTTGTACTGTTTTTTTTTTTTGCAAACTCCTGTCTGTTCTTGTGTAGTTAACTTGACTCGCACAGCACTACTCAGGTTATGCCATAGGGCCCTGAAGCAGCAAAGCAACCCCAAACCATGACACTTTGGTTTGGGTTGCTTGGGTGACAATCTGGTGCTTTTTTTGATCTGACATTAAGGGTGTACTCACACTAGGCATGTTTGCCCTGAACCCGGCCCAAGTACGATTGTCCCCCTTCCCCACTCCCCCTCTGGCCCGCACTCACATTAGATTTCTGCTTTCGTGTCGGAGCACGCTTACGTCATTATGGTACGATGGTTTCAGGATAAACAGGAAGAGCGGCGCTCTCGCTGAACGCAGTGGAGTCCATCGTTTACTTTTTTGATAGTAATTTTGAGTCGTTTGGTCCGTGGTGGTCCACAGCCCTCTCACAGCCTGTTGCTAAACAGGTCTATCGCTTTTGTGGCACGAGAAATGGTTTTGGAGCGTCGCAAAAACGTGGCGTCACACGTTCTGATCCGTGCTCCAGCACGGTTAGCACTCCATGCGAACCGTGCCCGAGTCCAACTGAACCGTGCTCTGACACACCTCTTCCACTCACACTAGTCAAACCAACCGCGCTTTAGTGGTCAAACGCATTCGGGAACGGTTCAAACTGCCTATTGTGAGTACACCCTAACAGCACTTCAACTTTTGTCTCATTTATCCATAGAACATTTTCACAAAAGGACTGTGGGTGGTCTTGGGAAAACTTGAGATGGGTTTTGTTTGGACAGCAGCTTCTTTTGTGGTTTCTTTCCATGAACACCATTACTGTTTAGTGTTGTTCTAATGGTGAGTACCTGAACAAAGTTGTTTTTCTTTTTGTAGTTTGTGGACTCTTCTATGTTTTTTTTTTTTTGTTTTTTTTGCTGTTACCCTATGGTTCTTTCTCACCCCTTTCAGGACTACCCTTTGTGCTCTTGAAGTGGATGCCCACTCCTAGGGAGAATAGAAACAGTTCTAAAGTTTCTCCACAGTTAGGCTTGTCTCACTAGGGATTGGTGTACACCCAGGTCTTGAGAAATGCTTTTGTAGCGTATTTCTCTATAACACTTCATCTGAAGCATGGTTTACACTGACCAGCCTTTCTCAAGAAGGACAGATTCGTCAGTAACCAGTAACCTTTGTGTGCTGTTAATTAACTTAGAAAGAATATGTGATACTCACACTTCAACTTCCCACATTTACTTAGTTTAAACATCTTTGCCACTTAGCTCTTAGAGAAGTTAACACAAAGATTCATGAAAAGAACAACTGTTTGCATGTCATTAGTTTACTTAGAAGGTGTATGTCTAAAATTGAGGTTTAGATGAAGATTAACATGAACATTTTATTTGTAATATCAATACAGAAATCCAGGTATTTCCGAAGGGTTCATTTGCAGCTGTACAATGCATTCCTAAACTGTTGTTAAAGTCACTGAGCACACTGAATGTGGAATAGCTTTATTAACAACCAACATAGCCAAGAATTAATTAAAGCTAATTACCAATTGGCATAATCTCATGCTAAATTGTAAATGGTCCATCTAATGATACTCAAAAGGATTATTATTTTAACCAATTAATAGTTGATTGGCTGAATTATTACTTCTCTATATGACCCAGGCTATAAAAAGGTTAGGGTTTCATTTTGGGCAGAATGGTATCTGATGGTTTTTCTCCTATAGCCACAAAATAATAGTAGTGGGATATTGGAGTGTCATTGGATGTTAAATTGGTTGAGATGTTATTCCCCTTTCAGCATAAACTAGACTACAGGAAACATGATATATAGCTTAAGTGTACTCAAGTCTATATCCTGTGAACAGTTCCAGTAACCATTTGTCCTGTACGCTCAATTAGTCAGAGCATTGCGACAAACCGCAACGCCGTTAGAAAGCAAGTGGAAGGCAAGGCCACCAGCTACATGCCCACATACACCATCACCCAAGCTTAGACCAACATAACACACATGCACACTTCCAACCATTCTTCCTCTTTTTCTCAGCCATTCACTTCCGTCAGATAAACACCCATTCACTTTTCCCTGGCGGCAATCACGCGCTTGGGTCTGTCAGCAAGTGAAATTGCCTGGAAAGGAGAAAATCACAGGAGAAATGAACTGGCGAAGGTTATTTATCATACAACCAAGATTGGCTGATTGCCTCCTAAACCACAGTACCGCATTGCACGCTTGGGTGGGAATGCAAATAGGTGTGTGTAAAAAAATGATCACTTTTTCATGAATTTGAGGCATTTTGGGTTTCAGCAGTTCCAGCTCTCAGCATTTACTTTCCTTTGGCCTGAATGACTATCTTTGAAGCTCTTCCCAGCTTTGGATAGAAGTGTAATTGCCATGGCGTGCTTGATTGTGGCATGCCAAAGGCCCCATTGATCATTGTGAACTTACACACACATGCTCAGGCATTACAAAAGCCCACAGGGTCCAAGAGAGCTACAATAAAATAGCAAGATAGGCAATAACCCTTAGATTATCATGAAAAAGTGACATTTTTTCACAAATAAAGTGAACTACCTCCAATGTTGTTGTTGGATGCGATGTTTATGCTTTTATTTTTTGACTCAATTTATGATTTTGTCTCTAATAGGGGGAGGTGGGAGTTCCCCCCAACTAGCTAGAACTGCCCTTCACACAATACCACTGAGACCGTGAGGGTTAGCACTTTTTCGGTTACACCCCTGATGGTTTCATGCTCATGTGCTAATCTTTATCTAAACTGCAAAACAGATCGTGACAGATTTTTCACACTTTTTTGAGTTTCTGGTGCTCATTTGTGTTTAAGAAATATGATGACCAAACCAGTAACTAAAAGGGATAACTGCCTTGGTAAAACTATTGTCCCATTCAAATACGATCTATATATAAATGTCAGTTTTGATTTCAAGAGACTGTAAAGGATTTCCAAGCTATTTTATGGACTATCAGATATGTTAGCTTCTTAAAACTGACAGTGGTCCAAATGCCGCTGAGAAGAAAGTTCTAGTCCTAGTGTTTATAAACTCTCTAAGGGAGGTAATGTGAGCACTGTAAATGCCAATCTTGGCATCTGCTAAAGTGCATTAAGTGAGAAAGAGAGAAAACATTCTTCTGAGTGCATTCAGCAGCTGGAAAAGACAGTGACAGATTTAAGCTTCCAAATTAGCTTTGAGGATGCTTTAGGTGCACCATACAGACAAACTACCATTTGGCAAGTCGCAGTTATATTGCTGCAAGTGTATTGTTTTTTTGTGTTATTATTTTTATTGTGACAATCAATGAATAACACATTTTGTGAGTGTAAAAGTTGAACCTATCATCAATGGGGATAAAAGCTACAAACAAACAATCAAACAATTGTTTATTGATGGAATGCAATAGAAAACCCCCAAACAGCAGTAACAACAATAATATTCATCATCATCATCATCATCATCCTCATCATCATCCTCATTATTATCATCATAATGAAAACAATACCAGCTATACAAGCTTTTACTACGTCACTGATCTTCTTAACAATATACTTTTCTTACTTTTATTGAACCACATAAATACTTTAAAGGATAACAGTCACAGAAACGTTCTTCTAAAACTGTGACTGGTCATCTACATATTGTTGTTTTCTTGCAATAATAACGATAATCAACCTCATGAGTAACAAAATACTGTGGAGCTTCATCTAACAGCAAAGAACATTTGCAATGACTTGCATGAGGAACTGATTGGCAAAGAAATTAAAAGATAACATTCAAGAAGAAAACCTGCTTTTGATCATATATTGAGCTGAACCTGTCCAACGCAGACTAAAATCAGTTCTTGGCAAACCTGAACATGCACAGCAGGTGCACGTGCACACCGCAATGTGTGTGTATGTGTCACGGCCTGGACTGGCGTAGCCGTGTAGCCGTGCAATGTTTTGTTTTTCTGTTTCTGTTTCCTTTTTCTGATTTATTTATATGCCACCATTAGCTGAGGAACCTTTGTTCTGTTCCACTTTTGGGTTGTGTTGGAGTTTTCGTAGGAGTCAGTGTTCCTCTTGT
>JBBPDC010184687.1:0-15551 GCA_037974485.1 Hemigrammopetersius urotaenia | reverse complement strand
AAACAGTTGTGGACTTCTTAAGCACTGATGTACGTCGCTCTGGATAAGAGCGTCAGCTAAATGCCGTAAATGTAAACTGGAATCTGGAGGTTTTAGATTTCTTTACTGGGTTTAAACTGGAGTCTGGAGGTTTTAAACCTCTTTACTGTGCTTAAACTGGAGCCTGGAGGTTTTAGACCTCTTTACTGTTTTTAAACTGGAGTCTGGAGGTTTTAGACCTCTTTACTGTGTTTAAACTGGAGTCTGGAGGTTTTAGACCCGGGTTTCTCCACCACTGACGGGCCACAAAGGCTTTTGATTGGCCCGCAAATCTAAAATTGAGACAGGCTATTGGTCCACAATTGGTTATTCAATATCACCTGATGCTGAAAAGGTTGAGAACATTATTTTAAAAGACAAAAATGTCTTCATGTGCTGCAGGATATATCTTTCTGTTGCTATGGCAATATCGGATTGTGCAATACTAGTATCTTAAAACTGCAATATGCAAATAAGCCTCTAACCAATCACAGTGTTTCTGACAGTGGGACAAATCACAGCTCCAGGTGAGTTACTAGGATAAATCGAAGACCTCATGTTAGCCAACTAAATATTAATTACTTTAATCTTTAACCATTAAAGGCCCTGATTGGTCGAGGTGTTTGGTCGAAGGTTCTGTATTCAACATTTTTCTCCTGTGTGCTGATACACTGAGTACTGATACACTGAGTACTGATACACTGTGTACTGATACACAGAGTACAGATACACTGAGCACTGATACTCTGTGTAATGATACACTGAGCACTGAAACACTGAGCACTGATACACTGAGTACTGATACACTGAGTACTGATACACTGAGCACTGATACACTGAGTACCTATACACTGAGTACCTATACACTGAGTACTGATACACTGAGTACTGATACACTGAGCACTGATACACTGAGTACTGATACACTGAGTACTGATACACTGAGCACTGATACACTGAGTATTGATACACTGAGTACTGATACACTGAGCACTGATAAACTGTGTACAGATACACTGAGTATTGATACACTGAGTACTGATACACTGAGCACTGATACACTGAGTACTGATACACTGAGCACTGATACACTGAGTACTGATACACTGTATACTCATAGCAGGGGGTGGAACTGTGTGCTGTGATATGCCCTGACCAACATGGAGGATTTGCCTTGAATGATTTTAAATGTAAATGTTAAATATAAAAAATAGATGTCTAGGGATGCACCGATTGATCGGCCAGTGATTGGAAACGGACGATTTTTGGCCTGATCGGCCAAAACACATATTGCCGACTCACACATATTGCCGATTTCAAACCGATCTTGTGCGTGTAAATGCAGCCACAGACGTGCTGAAATGTCCGCCGTTTGTAATTTCTTTACCTTGAACGAAGATGATGAAAAAGTTGTACCTCTCTGAGATGCCAAGCAGCAGAAGTGAAAACGCATTGATTTACTGGGAAATCAACGATCATTTTGATCACTTGCTTCACTTGCCTGAGCCTCTACCTCTCTGCCCCATGTACAAGCATTGAGAGTGAGCGCTTATTTAGCTTGGCTGGAAATGTGGTAGAAAAAAGAAATATTATTTCTGGTGACAAGGCAGAAATGCTTTTGTTTACCAAAATAAACTCGTAATTAATGTTCAATTAGTGGCATTTTGTCAATATATGTTACTAAGACAAAAAGGTGCCTTGTTATTTTTTGTTCACTCACTGCCCCTTATTATTTGAAAGCATATGTTAAACTTTAGTTGTATTTGCATTATATTGAGCTTGATTTGGGGGTTTATTTATTTGTTTATGTATTACATTTTATTTAAATTTGTAAAAAAAAAAATTGTTATGAAAATAAAACTTTATATTAAAGAAAATTTGATTTTTGTTTGTATTCACTATTATAAAAGTAACCAGTAAACAGGGAAAGTAACTACCACGTTACATTAAAAAAAGTTCAAACCCATTTTTTTGTGTCGATGTCGTCGACTACATGCAGCAGCTCTAATTTTCTGTTATCTGGGGAAAAAAATCGAAAAAATCGGTATCGGCTGATCACACTTAATAAAAATCGGTAATCAGAATCGGCCAAGAAAATCGCAATCGGTGCATCCCTATAGATGTCACACTCTAAATGTGAAACTCCACAGTTAGATAGGGCTCGGTGACCCCTTTCCAACGACCCCTCGTTCACCCTGATAGCCCCCCGGAGATCCGAGGAAAGGTCTCATCGAGCCGTTTCACGGAGATTGATGTTTGCCCCATGGGGACTAAAGTATTGGGACGCTCCACTTCACTCTCCCGCGAGCTCTTTATTCTCAGTGAGGCTGAATCTTAACCCAGTGGTGCAGTAGAACCCGCACTGTTCTGTAACCTGAGCTCTCTGGGCTGAGAGATGAGGAGAACGATCAGCTATATCCACAAAGAAGATCAGTACCGTAGCCCCGCCCACTCACGCACCGATTCTCCAACACCTTTAACAGTTAAAATCAGACTTTAGTTTCATGAAGACCTCGATTCATCAAAACACCCAATAACTCACCTGTAGCTGTGATTGGTCCCCCTGTCAGAAACACTGCGATTGGTCCCCCATTCTGCGGGGCTGGGATTATTCTGCAGCTCTCTCTCTCTCTCTCTCTCTCTCCCTCTCTCTCTCTGTCTCTCTCTCTCTCCCTCTCTGTCTCTCTCTCTCTCCCTCTCCCTCTCTATCTCTCTCTCTCTCTCTCTCTCTCTCTCTCTCTCTTTCTTTCTCTCTCTCTGTCTCTCTCTCCTCCGTCTCTGTCTCCCTGTCTCCCTCTCCGTCTCTCTCTCTTTGTCTCCCGTCTCTCTCTCTTTGTCTCCTGTCTCTCTCTCTCTCACTCTCTCTCTCTGTCTCTTTTACATGAATAATCATGTTGTCCCTGTCTATTAATAATCCAGTTGATGAGGGAGTGCCAGTCCATGATCCATCCGCTGCGTTTCCGGATGATTATAGATTTAGTCGACGCAGTTTTATATATTTGTGTCAGTTATTGGAACCTCACATTTCTGAGACCACACGTCGCTCTAAAGCCCTCACCTCTGCAATGTGTGTGTGTATGTGTGTCGCTCTGCGTTTTGTTACCAGTCACAACTGGTAACAAAAACAGATTTGAGTGTAGATTTGGTGTAGGTTTGAGTGGGTGTAGGTTTGAGTGGGTGTGGGTTTGAGTTGGTGTAGGTTTGCGTTTGTGTAGGTTTGCATTGGTTTGAGTTGGTGTGGGTTTGAGTTGGTGTAGGTTTGAGTTGGTGTGGGTTTGAGTTGGTGTAGGTTTGCGTTTGTGTTGGTTTGAGTTGGTGTAGGTTTGAGTTGGTGTAGGTTTGAGTTGGTGTGGGTTTGAGTTGGTGTAGGTTTGAGTTGGTGTAGGTTTGAGTGGGTGTGGGTTTTAGTTGGTGTGGGTTTTAGTTGGTGTAGGTTTGAGTTGGTGTGGGTTTGAGTTGGTGTGGGTTTGAGTGGGTGTGGGTTTGAGTTGGTGTAGGTTTGCATTGGTGTAGGTTTGATTTGGTGTGGGTTTGAGTTGGTTTGAGTTGGTGTAGATTTGATTTTGGGCTACACGATTATGGCCAAAATGATAATCACGATCGTTTTGATCAATATTGAAATCATGATTATTAATCACAATTATTCATTATTTTAGGTAAAACACATTTTTATGTCACTTTCTATTTTAAACAAACAGAAAGTGAACAAGGCTTTCAGTTAAAAATGAAACCTCAAATAAAAATAATGAAATAAATTTTACCCAAGATTAAGAGCTTACAAAAAATAATTGCAGAGTGCAATCATAAAGTGCAAACAAATGAAAATCAAAAGAAGCCTATGCAGAAAAGGCAGATATTAAAGGAAAAGGTACAAACCACAGGCCTACAGACTACACATACACACACTCTCACACACAGGCACACACGCACGCACGCTCGTGCACACACACACACACACTCTCTCTCACACGCACACACACTCACACAAGCTCCTTTTTTAGGAAGCTTACTGAAGCCCTACTCTCTCGTTCGCCCTCTGGTGGTTGACTGACTTATTGTTTGAGAAAGTGCTTGATCTGATGTGCAGCAGAGCTGCTATTCAAATCGCAGATGATCATCTTAATTTAATCTTGGCAGCCAAAATCATGTCTTGATTAAAATTCGATTAATTCGAAATTGTATTAATTTTTTGAGTTGGTGTGGGTTTGAGTTGGTGCGGGTTCGAGTTGGTGCGGGTTCGAGTTGGTGCGGGTTCGAGTTGGTGTGGGTTCGAGTTGGTGCAGGTTTGAGTTGGTGTAGGTTTGAGTTGGATGTGGGTTTCAGTTGGTGCGGATTTGAGTTTGATCTTCATTACTAAGTGTTTTCGGTGTTTGGCTCCGTCAGGCCTGTACATCTCCACCCCAGAAGTCATATGCTGCACCCAGAGTTGAAAAATTTGACAGGCGTGTGTTTGGTCTGTGGCTTTGCTGGATGATGGAGCTCAGAGTGGAGCTTAGAGCATGTTTACTGTATGTCAAGCGTGTAGGACAGAAAATACACACTGTCCTACACAGAGAAAACACGCCCAGCGAAGTCTGAGAGTGAAGACAGCGCTCGGAGCGCCAGCTGTGTCCACTCCTCCAGGACGACGGTGTTCCTCCAGGGCCACAGCATTCCTCCAGGGCTACAGCATTCCTCCAGAACCACAGCATTCCTCCAGGACCACAGTGCTCCTCCAGGACCACGGCGTTCCTCCAGGACCATTGCGATCCTCCAGGACCATGGTGTTCCTCCAGGACCTCGGTGTTCCTCAAAGACCACAGTTTTCCTCCAGGCCCACAGTTTTCCTCCAGGACCACAGTTTTCCTCCAGGACCACAGCATTCCTCCAGGACCACAGTGCTCCTCCAGGACCATTGCGATCCTCCAGGACCATGGTGTTCCTCCAGGACCATGGTGTTCCTCCAGGACCACGGGTGTTCCTCAAAGACCACAGTGTTCCTCCAGGACCACGGTGTTCCTCCAGGCCCACAGTTTTCCTCCAGGCCCACAGTTTTCCTCCAGGACTACGGTGTTCCTTTAGGACCACGGCGTTCCTCCAGGACCACAGTGTTCCTCCAGGACCACAGTTTTCCTCCAGGAACACGGTGTTCCATTAGGACCACGCGTTTCTCAAGGGCCACAGCATTCCTCCAGGACCACGGTGTAACGCTGCAGTATGTAAATATTGTGGTGCTGAAGATGAAATGTGTGAGCAGAGTGAACTGAGGGTGTTGATGGTTTTGTTTAAGGCAAAACAGTTCAGTGTGTTTAGGAGAAAGACTAAGTTCACTCCAGTTCCGGAGTGTGTGTGTGTGTGTGTATGAGTGAGTTTGAGTGTGAGGGAGAAGAGGGTATGTGTGTGGTGTGTGAGGAGTGTGTGAGGGAGAAGAGTGTGTGTGAGGAGTGTGTGAGTGAGAACGCTCCAACAGCGTTCCTTTAACCCCTAAGCACTGGAGACCAGGTTCTCCTTCCTGGAGACGCTGTTCCTGATGGCAGTTCTTCGTTCAGCGGAAAGACCCCCCCACACACACTGCAGACTTCAGGAACCATTTGAGGAACATTTCAGATATCTCAAGGTTCCTCCAGATTCTCTAGATCTCAGTCTGATTGAGCTTCTGTGGGACAAACTAGTCCGATCCATGGAGGAACATCTCACAGCTCGCTGGACTTTAAGGAGCTGCTGCAGAACCACAGACCTTCTGAGGTTCTGGCGGAGTCCAGCATTCGCCAGGTCAGAGCGGTTCTGGGGGTGTGGGTGTTTATTCACTGAGGAGTGTCTGTGTGTGTTTGCTCCCCCCTGCTGGTGGTGTGTGGTTTGTGCTTTGAAATACTGCTGGAGAAGAGAAACCTCTCAGGTTTTGTGTGAGATGAGGAGGACACTAGAATACAGAGTCCTGCTCACACAGTGTAGAACATGTCCACCACAGAGCTACTGGGGACACTGGGACTGTACGAGTGTGGGTTGAAGAGGGAAAGACGGGACCGGATTGTTTCGGTATCGGGTTCGGACCTGGAGTCAGACATCCCTGATCAATACAGGAAGATGTTTGGATTTTTAAAAAAGTATATTGATCTTTCAAACCATTCGTGGCTGTTTCTCCCTCTCCTGTGTGTGTGTGTGAGTGTGTGAGTCATGCATGTTGCCCTCTGTATGCCAAGTTAACTCTTTGTTTGAAACGTGTGTGTGCGTGTGTGTGTGCAGGATGCTGCGCTGCCGTGTGCCCGCCCCTGCCGTGGTAACCCTGCTGCTGCTGCAGGCGGTGGGCACGGCTCTGTTCCTGGGCTGGTACGGCCGGTTGGGGCCACAGGACGTGTCTCCCTCGCAGGGGAAGGTGCACGTGCTGCTGCTGTCGTCATGGCGGTCGGGCTCCTCCTTCCTGGGCCAGGTGTTCAGCCAGCACCCGTCCGTCTTCTATCTGATGGAGCCGGCGTGGCACGTGTGGACGGCGCTGCAGCGGCCGGGGGCTCAGGGGCTGCGCATGGCGGTACGAGACCTGGTGCGCAGCATCTTCCAGTGCGACCTCACTGTGATGGACGCCTATCTGCCCCGCCACTACAACGTCTCTCAGGTCAGACCAGCTTCAGCCCCTCCCCCCACACACACACACAGTAAAATTCCAAGGCACTGTTGTGTAAAAGGAAGAGTAACTATTTAACCAGCAACTACAGCAGACTAAAGTCTAACAAAGGACTTTCCACATCTGCCATGACACACACACACACACACACACACACACACAAACACTGTTTATCTTACGCTTTGCCTTTAACCAGTCTAGAGTGTATGAAACCGGCCAGAACAGGAACTCGGTTACATCCCCAAGTCCCACGGCTCAACAAACATTTGCCATAGTCACAGTGTATAAACCAGGATACACACACACACACACACACACATATACACACATATACACACAGGATACACACATACACACACACATATATACACACGCACATACACACACAAACGATGTGTGTGTTCTGTGTTTGTGTGCTGTGTGTGTAACGATGTGTGTAAATGGCTGTGTGTTGTGTATGTAATGGTGTGTGTAATGGTGTGTGTGTGTGTGTGCGTTCTGTGTGTACCGGTGTGTGTGTTGTGTACAGTGGTGCAAAAATCGGGTATGCAGTATATTCGGTGCATATTGGCGCAGTAGATGTTATGACCAGCGATGCTCCTTTACTTTCCACGGTGCTTATTCACCCTAGTGGAGGGAGGGGGAGAGGGAGAGAGGGGAAGGGTGGGGAGGGTAGTAGCCTGTCAATCATTGACGTGGTGGAGCATCTATTTGCGGCAGAGTGGACAGAGTAAAAAAGTTATTGGGTGCACAAGTCAGAAAGAGAAAAAAAGAAAAGGAGACGGCGTGTGTGGGGATGCCCCAAAAAATGTTGCTGTGGGTGAAAAACAGCAACAGTTATGAAATATGATGGAAACAAATTAGCTTACTTGGGTTAGGCAAGCTGAAACTGCATAGGGATTTCTTGCTGATGCACACAGGCTAGGATTTAAAAAGCCGTATGTCAAATTTCAAATTGAATGAAATGTTTTGCGTGCATCATGAAAGAAATGTATTGTTAACGTCGTTTGGACTAGCAAATGATCATGTAATCACCGTTCATGGATAGCTAGCTAACACATGGATAGCTAGCTGACAGAAAGTCGGATGAAAGTAATATGACGTCATGACGACACTGTACATTGCAACTATATAAAATATCTTACTTTCTACTCCGCTGTATGTATGTCTGTGTAACTTGGTGTGTGTGTGTGTGTGTGTGTGTGTGTGTGTATTAACCCCCTGCTGTTCCTCGTCCTGTGCAGGTGTTTATGTGGAGCCACAGCCGGGCGCTGTGCTCGCCACCCGCCTGTCCGCTGACGCCACGGGACCAGATCAGCGTGGAGCCGGACTGTAAGCTGCGGTGTGATGCGGCGGGGCTCACGCGGGCGCAAGACGCATGTCTGTCCTACAGCCACGTGGTGCTGAAGGAGGTCCGCTTCTTCGAGTTGGAGTCGCTGTACCCCCTGCTGAAGGACCCCAGTCTGGACCTGAGGATCATCCACCTGGTGCGCGACCCACGAGCGGTGCTGCGCTCGCGGGAGCAGGCGGTGAAGGCACTGGCGCGGGACAGCGCCCTGGTGCTGGAGCAGGAGGGCACCGCGTCGCCCGACACCCAGCTCAGGGTCCTGCAGGAGGTGTGCCGGAGCCACGTAAGGATCCACGAGACCGGCGCGCTGAAACCGCCCGACTTCCTGAGAGGACGCTACCGGCTCATCCGCTACGAGGACCTGGTGAGGAACCCGCTAGATGAGATCGAGAAGATGTACAGCTTTGTGGGCCTGGAGATGACGGAGACGCTACAGGAGTGGATCTATCGCATCACGCACGGCCAAGGCAAAGGGACCAAGAAGGAGGCCTTCAAAATCACGTCCCGCAACGCGGAGGACGTCTCTCTGGCCTGGAGGACCTCGCTGCCCCATCAGAAGGTCCGACAGATCCAGGACGTCTGCAAAGGAGCCATGTCCCTGCTGGGCTACCGTCCGGTGGAGAGTGAGGCCGAACAGAAGCAGCTGGACTTGGACCTGACGACCCGCAGGGAGCGCTACCAGTTCAGCTGGCTCCCTGCCAAGTCCGCCCACTCCACCAGGGCGGGGTAACATGGAACCCCACAGACATGGGGCAGGGGGGCACTCAAAACGAAACTGAATCTGAATCTGAGCCCGATGGGATCGACCCGTCCTCCTACTGAGTAATTATTTATTAGACAATCAGCACATCGTCTTGAAGGAACAGGCTGAGATGTTGTCTGGAACTTTCAGAAGAACCTGAGGTTCTGAGCTCTGTTTTAGGAGAACACCTGCCTCACACAAGCAGGCTTAAAGTTTACAGAACAGATTCAGGACCTGAATGTGAGAGACTGTGTGCAGAACTTCACTCTCCTGTCTTCAGCAGGTTCTGAGTGATGGACATGGCCTTCAGTCTGATCATTAACTTTAGAACCATTTATGATAAAAACATGAATTTCCTTCCAATCTAGTCGCCACCACCCTACCCACCCAGAAAGAGAGGGCAGTTATACTGCGTGATGGGGAGAGGGAGGACCATCCTACCCACCCAGAGAGAGAGAGAGGACAGTTATACTGAGTGATGGGGAGAGCAAGGACCACCCTACCCACCCAGAGAGAGAGAAAGGACAGTTATACTGAGTGATGTGGGAGAGGGAGCACCACCCTACCCACACAAAGAGAGAGAGAACAGGGGGTGTTGAGGGAACTTCATGTAATTAAAAATGTATTTAATGAAGACTGAATGAAATTGTTGGAGATTGTTTATGTGCTGTAAATACTTGGACAACTGTTTAAATATAAAATAAAAGCAGAAATAAGTTTGGAGCAGTGAGGTTTTGCATGGTCTGTGTGCGTGTGTGTGTGTGTGTGTGTGCGTGTGTGTGTGTTCAGTTTTAAACTGTACTAACACTTTTTATTAGTCATATTCAGAATGGGACTGAAGTCTAAGTGGATTAGCAAAACATAAACTTCATTTCTTTTAATTTATAAATGAGATAAAAATGTCTTAAATAAAACCTGCATTGGTTACGAGTTCCCGTTCAGCCTGAGGGGGTGTGACCCCAGAGTGTGTCCACAGTAGCGTGTGGGTTCTGGACTTTTCCTGTGTATTTACAGACATCACTAATTACACAATTACTGAGTGCAGTGCTCAGTAATGAGATGTCTGCTCTGATTGGATGGTATTAAAGCGGTAAAATTAGATTAGTTTGTACTGCAGTAAAGTGCCTGTTGTGGGGTCAGAGGCCAATCTGCAGAGGTCACAGAGGTCAAGGTTTTCACTTGTATCCCACCCCGTGGGGTGGGTGTGCCTCCAGACCAGGAGGTCATGGGTTCAAATCCTACCTGCAGCACCACCACTGGGTTCCTGAGTGAGACCCTTAACCCCAAGCTGCTCCAGGTAGTTAGGGAGTGGAAGAGACTGCCCTTGGAGTTAGGGAATGGAAGAGACTGCCCCCTGTCGGTAGAGAATGGAAGAGATTGCCCCCTTTGGTTAGGGAATGGAAGAGATTGGCCCTCTAGTTAGGGAATGGAAGAGACTGTCCCCTGTAGTTAGAGAATGTAAGAGACTGCCCCTTGTGGTTAGGGAATGGAAGAGATTGC
Source organism: Hemigrammopetersius urotaenia (assembly GCA_037974485.1). Lineage (NCBI taxonomy): Eukaryota > Metazoa > Chordata > Actinopteri > Characiformes > Alestidae > Hemigrammopetersius > Hemigrammopetersius urotaenia. The sequence continues at coordinate 5,345 of JBBPDC010184687.1, read as the reverse complement.
CCCCTGTAATTAGAGAATGGAAGAGACTGCCCCCTGTAGGCAGGGAAAGGAAGAGACTGCCACCTGTAGTTAGGGAATGGAAGAGACTGACCCCTGTGGTTAGAGAATGTAAGAGACTGCCCCTTGTGGTTAGAGAATGGAAGAGACTGCCCCTGTAGTTAGTGAATGGAAGAGACTGCCCCCTGTAGTTAGGGAATGGAAGAGACTGCCCCTGTAGTTAGGGAATGGAAGAGACAGCCCTTTGTAGTTAAGGAATGGAAGAGATTGGCCCTCTAGTTAGGGAATGGAAGAGACTGTCGCCTGTAGTTAGGGAATGGAAGAAACTGCCCCTTGTAGTTAGAGAATGGAAGAGACTGCCCCCTGTGGTTAGGGAATGGAAGAGACTGCCCCCTATAGTTAGAGAATAGAAGAGACTGCCCCCTGTAGTTAGAAAATAGAAGAAACTGCCCCTGTAGTTAGGGAATGGAAGAAACTGCCCCTGTAGTTAGGGAATGGAAGAGACTGCCCCCTGTAGTTAGAGAATGGAAGAGACTGCCCCTGTAGTTAGAGAATGGAAGAGACTGCCCCCTGTAGATAGGGAATGGAAGAGACTGGCCCTCTAGTTAGGGAATGTAAGAGACTGTCCCCTGTAGTTAGAGAATGTAAGAGACTGCCCCCTGTAGTTAGGGAATGGACCACAGCGTAACTATAGTGTAACAATAGAGTAACAGCAGTGGAACAGTGGTGTAACAGTGATGTAACAGTAATATAACAGCAGTTTAACAGTAGTCAGTCGAGACGTGTTCAGCTTAAAATGTATCTTCTATATTCCAGAACTACAGCTACGTTTCTAACACTAGAAGTCAATATTCACCCAAATCTGTTACTGTAAACTCAAACCCAAAACACCTCTGGACCCTCAAACAACATCCAGCTCTTCATTAAGGTGATCAGACTAGTGGATATGGTTTAGGATGCAGTATGACTCACTGTGAGCTGTAAAATAAACTGAACTCCTTCATTAAGGTGATCAGACTAGTGGACGTGGTTTAGGATGCAGTATGACTTACTGTGAGCTGTAAAAATGAAATGAACTCCTTCATTAAGGTGATCAGACTAGTGAATGTGGTTTAGGACACAGTATGACTTACTGTGAGCTGTAGAAACGAACTGTACTTCAGTCATTTAAGTTAGTATTTGTATTTGTATTTAGTTTGATGTTGTTAGTGTTGTATTGATGCACACGGCTGTTTACTGTAAGATGTCCCTTGTCTATAAATCAAGCCGTTATTATTATTATTATTATTATTATTATTATTATTATTATTATTATTATTATTATTGGTTTCTGTAGCGTCATAAACACGGAGGTGCCACTGGTGTCCCAATATCAAAGACTACAGTAACAGTTTAGCCTTCTGATCTTCCAGCAGCAGCGCCTCTAGCAGCCGGGAGGAGCACATAATTAGCATTATTATTACTGAATATAAATGAGTGGGATTATACATTACTGAATAATGATATGGCTTTAATTTGTGATTAAAGTGTGAATGTGTGTGTGTGTCGAATCGATCCTTCCTCCAGCGTGACTGATTGATCGGCAGGTGACGTCATGATGCGGCTCGTGCTGTGTGTCTCCGCCCCCGTCCGGTTTAGGTCACGCCCTTTCTCCGCATTTTCTCATGACGTAATGGGGGCGTGCGCGCCTGTGTGTGTATGTGTGTGTGTTTGTGTGTGTGTGTGTTAGAGAGAGTGTGAGTGCAGTGCTAGAGGGTGAGATGGGAGCTGGTGGACCTCATGGCCGGAGCAGCAGCGCGCGAACCGGCCGGGCGCGCAGAGCCCCTGACTCTGCTGGAGGTGCTGCGGAGTTACGAACAGCCAATCAACGAGGAGCAGGCCTGGGCACTCGGGTACCAGTGCTGCCGGGGGCTGCAGGCGGGACCCCCACCCGCGGGCACCGTCCAGGACCCCCAGACCATCCTGCTGCACCGGGACGGGACTGTCTCACTGCGGGGGGACTCGGGTACACACACACCCCTATACAGATATACATATATACACACACAAACACCACAAACTCACACATACACATGCTACACACACACGTACACACCCCTATTCAGATATAAACATATACACACACACACATCACATTCACACATACACACACACACACACACACACACACCTTTATTTACAGATATAAACATAGATACACCCCACACTCACAAATATACACATATATGATGTTTGTTGGTGTGCAGATGTTTGTTGTTGGTGTGCAGATGTTTGTTGTTGGTGTGCAGATGTTTGTGCTCTGTCTGTGTTGGTCAACATGTGGTTCTCCATGGTTGTTTATTTGTAGGCACACAGCTGTTCTGAAGTGGTTCTGATGATTACTGATGGTTATTGGTGGTTTGTGTTTATGAATGTTGTTCTTTGTGTCTCTCGGTTCAGAGCCGTCAGTCCCAAACAGTCCTGAAATCAACTGATCACTCATGCAGTGCATCCAGAACCCTGCAGCTCCTCCACAATGGATCAGAACAGAACAGAGAACCAGGGGGAGTCCCAGAACCAGACAGAGCCAGGGAGGAGTAGAGAGAACCAGAGAGAGTCAGGGAAGAGTTGAGAACCAGGGGACAGCAGAGAGAACCGGAGAGAACCAGGGGACAGCAGAGAGAACAAGGGAGGAGTGGAGAGGACCAGAGAGTCAGGGAAGAGTAGAGAGAACCAGAGAGAGTCAGGGAAGAGTAGAGAGAACCAGAGAGAGTCAGGGAACAGTAGAGAGAACCGGACAGAATCAGAGAACAGCAGGTGGGCTGGTGTAAAGGCTGTTCTCTGATGTCTTTGCGGTTCTGGGGTGTTTTAGCCGGGTGGGTGTGAGTCTGTGTGCAGTTCAGGTGCGAGTGAAGTCCACTGGGTGCAGCGATGAGCTGATTAGATACAGAATGTTATCAAATACTGCAGGCTCATCACTCACCACTGCCTCCACCCATAACTGCCTCCACCCACCACTGCCTCCACCCACCTCTCACCACTGCCTCCCTCACCACTCACCACTGCCTCCCCCACCACCCACAACTGCCTCCACCCACCACTGCCACCACCCACCACTGCCTCCACCCACCACTCACCACTGCCTCCATTCACCACTGCCTCCACTCCTCCTGATTGGTCCTGATTGGTTGGCCACCCATTCATTGTGCTCAATTAATTGAACATTTTAACTCAATTATGATTAATGAGTGATTATTTTATTTATTAAAATTTTTTTTGCCCTCATAGTTCACTGACAAGTTGCTCAGTTGTCTCAGTGTTTAAGCTCTCCATGCTCGACATGTCGGCGGAATAACATAACATAACGGATTGGGGTCACGTGACTCCACACGCGGTAGTGTTTTTAAAGGGAAAGTAATCGAAATAATCGGCCTGAATAAATGTGATCGATTATAGGTTCTGAATGTCGATTTCGATTACTTTTCGATTAATCGCCCAGCCCTAGCTCTGAGGTATTTGTCCTGTTATTGTTTACTCATTTCTTTTCTGTACAATTAAGAAAGCTTTGGGCACTCAGCTGTGTTTCACACACAGTATTCAGTGATTTCTGTAGCAGAATCTGTTCAGATTGAGCTGTTTTCTTTCTACAGGCGTTTTGTTTAGGTTTTATTTAGTCTTTAGATTATATTATTCTCTGTCTCTGTGTCTCTGTGTGTTGGGCAGTCGTTACATAAACCGTTTCCTCCAGGATTCTGATTCTAACTCTTAAAGCGTGAGTTTTCCTAACTTGTCCTTGAACCCGTGACTTTTCCCCGGCGGGTTGTGTAAGGTGCGTATCCCAGCTGGCAGAGATTGGTGAACAGTGGACGTGATGTGAGTTTAGTTCTACAGGGTGAAGAACAGACGAGGATCTGAGGATCTGCTAAATGAGTGAGAGGGAGGGAGTGTGTAGAAACATCCGGCTGGGAAAACACCCCTCACACACTCTACGCTTTACATATAGAGGCAAGGACTTGTGCAGGTGTGTGTGTGTTTATTGGTATGTGTGTGTGTGTCTGTGTCTGTGTGTGTGTGTGTTTGGGAGGAAGGTTTCTGCAGGTGCTGCTGGGCTGGTGATGAAAATAAATAAATTTAAAAAATCCTCCCTCTGATTACAGACAGCTGCGCCTGACAGCATTGACACACACACTCCAACACTCACTGACACACTCCAACACACACCAACACTCACTGACACACTCCAACACTCACTGACACACTCCAACTCTCACCGACACATGCCAATTCTACTGATACACTCCCACTCACTGACACACACCAACTCTCACTGACACACACCAACACCCACCGACACCCACCGACACTCACCGACACTCACCGACACTCACCGACACACACCAACACTCACCGACACACTCCAACACAAACCAGCACTCACCGACACACTCCCACACACACCACTCACTGACAGACACCAACGCTCACTCACAACACTCACCGACACACTCCCACACACACCACTCACTCACACACACCAACGCTCACTCACACACACCAACACTCACCGACACACTCCCACACACACCACTCACTGACACACACCAACACACTTCAACACTCACTGGCACACTCCAACTCTCGCTGTCACACTCCAAATCTCACTGACACACTCCCACACACCGACACAAACCAACACTCACTGACACACTCCAACACTCCCTGACACACTCCCACACACACCAACACTCACTGACACACTCCAAAAATCCTCCCTCTGATCACAGACAGCTGCGCCTGACAGCACTGACACACACACTCCAACACTCACTGACACACTCCCACACACACCACTTACTGAAACCCACCAACACTCACTGACACACTCCAGCACTCACTGATACACACTAACACTCACTGACGCACTTCCGCACACTCCACCACTCAGTGACACACACCAACACTCACCAACCCATTCCAACACACACCAGCACTCATTGAAACACACCAACACACACCAGCACTCATTGACACACACCAACACACTCCCACACACACCAGCACACATTGACACACACCAACACTTGCACAAGTGAGTGCAGGAGTGTGTCAGTGAGTGTTGGAGTGTGTTGGAGTTTGTTAGTGAGTGTTGGTGTGTGTCAGTGAGTGTTGCTGTGTGTTGGAGTGTGTCGGTGTGTGTCAGAGTGTGTTGGTGTGTGTCAGTGAGTGTTGGTGTGTGGTGGAGTGTGTCAGTGAGTGTTGGTGTGTGCGGAAGTGTGTCAGTGAGTGTTGGTGTGTGTCAGTGAGTGTTGGTGTGTGTCAGTGAGTGTTGGTGTGTATCGGTGAGTGCTGGAGCGTTTCAGTGAGTGGTG